>JAUEJL010079690.1:0-27486 GCA_032274825.1 Drosophyllum lusitanicum
CAATAGAAAGTTTAATACACACAATAGCGACAAATTAAATGTTCAATACATACAATAGAAAATTTTAAAGTTTGATATATACAATAGGAAAACGTGCCAAGTTGAATACATTTTGATGAACTAAACCCTTTTATATAAAAATATACATTATAACTTATACAAACAATAATAAAAATTTAATGCCCCTAGGAGTAATTTAACCCATGACCTCGAGGGTAAAGTTCAAGGGTGCTACCAACAGGCTAGGTAGCTCATTCAAGATTATTATCAAACCTCTTATATATAACGAGGTAATTAGAAATTTTTATAACGTATAAAAGACCAATTATTTTAGAACAATCGATCCCATAAACTAAAATAAAAATTAAGAGAGGGTAATAACAATTATTTATGTAGAACCTGTTTCCATGTGATTTAATTAAAATTGAGAAGAAATTTTTTGGGTGGAAATAAACTTTGAGAGGGAAATTAAAATTGAGAACAAATTTTTAGGGAATATATAATTGGTAAGTTATTAATACCATAATAATTTCTATCTAATTATTAAAAATAAATGTAGGGTATAATATTAAATAAAATAATCATAATATAATGTCAAATCATATTACTACAGATTTTAAATGTTATTATATTTCATGTGAAATTAGCCTTGCTTTAAACTAAGCAAATAAAATATTATAATTAATCATATGAATTTTCGTGTTCCAACCAAGTAAGACCCACGTTTAGGAATTAGATTATACGTCTTTAATACAGTTGTTCAAGTGTAAATATGCATGTTTAACCAGAATCGTATATTGGACTAATGATAAAATTAAAAAAAAATAATCAGTGTGGTTGTAACACTGAACTTGTGATAACGGTCTGCCTCTTCCTTTGTCTTTATTTTGATCATCTTTGTTTTGATCCGTTTGCAAAGACGAATGCGTTTGAAACACTTGTTCCATAGGGGGTTTCAAATTGATTCATCCTCGGGTCGTGTGATTCTAATGTACCCACCAGACCTTCTAATAAAAAAATCTGACAAATCTTTGGATTCTGTGATTGCCACAACAACGTATTCGAATTTCTAGTAAGACTACGCTCGATATTTTCAATAACTCTTCTATCTTTAATGGTTTCACCGTTCAAACGCATTTGATTATGTATAACGATAACACGATTGTAGAATTCTTCTATGGTTTTGGTTACCTTCATTTTAAGATTGTCGAATTCACAACGTAGGGTCTGCGATCTTACAATTTTTACTTTTTCTTCTCGTATACGATTTAAAGAGCAAATCCAATGCTTCTTTTGATGTCTTGGATGAAGAAATACTTTCAAAAATGACATCGTCAATCGCTTGATAGATCAAGAAGTGGGCTCACTTATCTTTGTTTTTTTAATTCTTTCAAATCTTTTACTTATTGGATAGTGAGTGTCACTGGATTTCCAAGTTCCGAGATTCCATTTTCTATAACTACCTAGAGAGATTCGAACAATACTTGCATCTGTATACTCCAATGAAGGTAATTTCTGCAGTTTATATTTGTCAATTGTTGTGTTGGTTGTGGTGTATTTGCAAAAGTAGAGGCCATCGAAGAGCTAGCTCTCATACCAATATGTCATAGACTGATTAAAACTTCATCCGATGAATATACATTGATACGTTCATCTATTTATAGATGTTGATAAATACAGACCGACACAACTTTGGAGTCGGTATTCATATAAGGTATAACTAGAACCAAATCTCGTACCCATTCTTTCATTTGTTCTTCTTCACACATTCAAACCCCAAATAACTCTCAAACAATATCCTGGTTATCGATAATAGTTAAAATCAGACCATAATTTGTCTTTTTGTGAGCTAGAGTTTGGTCCATAAATATTAACAAAGCCAATTTTGATTGTTGGGTTATTCCATTCCCCAATTATTGCATAAAAATTATTCCCATGGAGCTCATGATGTTTTGTGAAGATATTCACATCCCACAAGATTATCAACCCCTCCATAAAGCACCACCGATGGTTTAATTACAATATCCAACCCCTTTAGACTCCTATATAACTTACAATCGATAAGGAGACTGAAGTCAGGTTGGTCTCCTGGAGCCCTGATTACTTTCACCTTATGCCACGACTGTTCATTATTTCCATATAAGATATCTCACCCTGATCTTCTTCTCGAAGAGCAAGACGTTTTTAACCATGTTCTCTAATTGAGAAAGTATCAAAGAACTCTAATTCTAACTCCCGTTCACTCGTATCTGCTTACGACTCCAAGGAACTCACCTTTGGAGACCAAATGAAAGCTTTTTGGAGTCAACAATAGTGCTAATAGTAATCTTAGTGACCTTCAGCCAAAATTCTTTATCAAAGGCCTTGGTTTTCACAACTCTGATTTCATCCATAATATCTATAAGAATTAGCAATTCGACCACATTGTTCATCATGTCGTCTAGTTCCATGAAATTCACCTCTTGAATTATACCAAATACACTAGCAATTACAGAAGCATCGTTTCCGTTCCAAGTAGAGGGAGCGAATGAGCGATTATTAGATTTAAGCTAGGTAGTTTATGGAAGTTATTTAAGGTAGTTGTTGAAATATGACTTGAAATAGCTTGAAAGATATTTGAAACTGGAAAATAGGAGTGCTTGGCATACAGCAGAAGTGCTCGGCGTGGAGCCTTCGATGCTCCACAGCTTGGGTCCTTGCTCCATGGCGTGGAGCAGGTTCTTTCAGCCCCAAGATTATTTTCGGTGTGTGCGGTGGCTAAATCTATTAATTATGTTTTCCTAATTAAGAATTAGGGTTTCTTGTTATGGTTATAAATATATAGCCTGGGGTTCAGTCATATGTATTCTAAATATTGTAACTCTCTCTGATATCAGTAATATAGTTTCTATGTTCCTTCCCTGGACGTAGGTTGACTCACTGTTAACTGAACCATGTTAAATACATGTGTTCTTTATTGTTTTTCTTTCTCGTTTTCGCATAACAAGTGGTATCAGAGCCACAGTTATTCTATGTGTGACTCACATCTATTTGATTGAAGGATGTTTTCATACAAGTTTGATCCGGAGAAGTTTAATGGGTTAATCAACTTTACTCTTTAGAAGGTCAAGATGAGGGCACTTCTAATTCAACAGGGATGTGCGGTTGCATTTGAGGGGCAAGACAAGTTTTCAAAGGACATGAAGGAGGAGGCGAAAAGGGAGATTGTGGTAAAGGCTCATTTCGCGATTTTGCTGTGAGGTGTTACGAGAGGTTGTTGATCAGACGACGACTGCTGGGTTATGGAAAAAACTGTGTGAGAAGTATCAAAACGATTATCTTACGAACAGATTGTATCAGAAGTAGCGTCTATACACTATCCGGATGGATGAAAGTTCTCAGGTAAAAGATCATCTGGATACTTTTAACCACATTATTCTTGATCTTCAAGAGGTTAGGGTTAAAATAGATGATAAAGACCAAGCCCTAATTTTACTATTTTCTCTGCGTGGCTCTTATGAAAATTTCGTGGATACCATGCTTTATGGTAAGACCACAATTTCTGTTAATGATGTGAAAGATGCCCTTTTGTCTAAAGAATTAAAAATAAAGGTTTATGGTGAAGAGGGAGCTTGTTCAGGTTTGTTTGCAGGTAGGGGATCACTGGAAAGGGGTAACGGGAAGGGGAGGGTCATGTTCTAAATCTAAATCGACTAGCAAAGTTAAGTGTTATCTTTACAAGGAGAAGCGGAATATGAAAAAGGACTGTCCACATAAAAGAAAGGGAAATTTGAAGGCTGAGTCAAGTGACAGTGGTAGTGCTGCTATGGTACATGACAGTTTTGACGAAGGGGACTCCGGTGACATTCTGACAGTTTGTAGTGCAAGCATTGCCGACACCTGGATTATGGATACCGATGCTTCTCACCACATGACGTTCTCTCGTGATCTATTTTTTTTTCAAGGAGTGGAATAGAACGGTGAAGTTGGGTGATGATGGGGTACTTGGCATAAAAGGTAGCGGTATAATGCAAATTAAATTGTATGATGGCATTGTCAGAAAGTACGACTGCTGGTATATTCGTGGTATGTTCCTGGTCTAAAGAAGAACTTGATTTCTCTTGGCACCTTAGCTAAAAATGGTTTAAAGTACCATGAGGAAAGTGAGTGGGTGAAGGTTTCAAAGGGTTCCCTAGTGCTGATGAAAGAGAAACTGCAGCATGGAATTTATTTCTTGTAGGGAAGTTCAGTTATGGGAACGGCGTTGGTATCTGTGTCGAGCAAGCAAGGATTACTTGGTGGGAATACCACGGGTGAAATACAGTTCTGCGAGGCATGTGTCAAAGGGAAGCAACGTAGGGTGAGATTTAGTACCGGCCAACACACGTTCAAGGAGATTCTAGAGTATGTTCATTCAGATTTGTAGGGTCCCTCTCAAGTGAAATAGCAGGGTAATTGTTCTTACTTTGTCACATTCATAGGTGATTATTCCATGAGGGTTTGGTTATATTTCCTGAAGATTAAAGATGAGGTGTTTGGGAAGTTCAAAGAATGGAAGACCATGGTTGAAAAACGGACAGGTAAAAAGGTTAAAACTCTAAGAACTGACAATGGTTTGGAGTTCTTCAATGCTCCATTTGATGACTTCCGCAAGAAAAGAAGGTATAGAGACACACACCACAACAGAATGGAGTTGCAGAATGGATGAATCAAAAACTCATGGAGCGTGATAGATGCATGCGTATTTTTGCTGGTCTGTCGAAGCAATTCTGGGCGGAAGCAGTCAATACTACTTGCTATCTGGTTAATAGATCTCCATCAACTACAATAGATTTAAAGACTCCTCAAGAGGTTTGGTCTGGTAAACTTGCTGATTACTCTAATCTAATAATATTTGGCTGCCATGCATACGCTCATGTGAATGATGGTAAGTTGGAGCCAGGGGCAGTGAAGTGTATATTTCTAGGGTATTGGACAGGGTTGAAAGGTTATCGACTGTGGTGTATAGAAAGTAAAACTCCTAGTAAATTTCTTATTAGTAGAGATATAACCTTTGATTAATCGACTATGCTTGATCAAAGTAAAGGTAGTGATAAGGTTGCAGGTACTAAAGATTGTGGTGCTGACTAGAAGGTGGAGCTTGAGAATCCTAACAGAGTTGTGATAGAAGACGAACAACAACGTAACACTGATAAACTTGATTAGCCAGAGCAGCCAGCACCTCAAGGAGAATCGGTTGAAGAGGAGGCCAGTGATACTGGTACAGGGGTTGAGGATGCCATAGCAACAAGGAAGGGGAAGAGAAACATTAAAAAACCAGCAAGGTATGCAGGATGTTTTAACAACTGTGACATTGATTATGTGGCTTATGCCTTAGCGGTTGGAGATGATATTGGGTCCGATGAGCCAAAATCATACAAGGAGGATTTGAAGAGTAAGGATGCAGAGAACTGGGTTACTACTATGAATGAAGAAATGATTTCATTGGAGAAGAATAAAACCTGGGAACTTGTTACATTACCAAAGAGGGTGAAACTAGTAGATGCAAGTGGGTCTATAAACGGAAGGAGGGAATTCCTGGATTTGAAACCGCATGGTTCAAGGCAAGATTGGTGGCAAAAGGTTTTTCACAAAAGGAAGGGATTGACTATCATGAAGTCTTCTCTCCTGTTGTAAAACACAAAACTAGGTGCATCTAATCTGGAGCTGGAGCAGCTAGATGTGAAAACTGTATTTCTTCATAGGAATCTAGAAGAAAGGATATACATGTCTCAACCAGAGGGATTTGAAAGTTTCAAGGAAGGAGAGGTGTGCTTGTTGAATAAATCTCTATAAGGTTTGAAATAGTCCCCGAGGCAGTGGTACAAGAGGTTCAATGCTTTCATGATTTCTCATGGTTATGTTAGAAATCAGTTTGATAACTGCATTTACTCAAAGAAGGTTTATGAGGATTCTTATGTTTATATGTTGCTGTATATAGATGACATGTTAATTGCAGCTAAAAACATGGTTGTAGTTAATGACTTGAAAGCTTTACTTAATATTGAGTTCGAGGTGAAGGTATGTTGAGAAAGTTGTACAGGTGTTCTCTATTGATCAATCAAAATCAGTACGTATGTAACACCCTGATTTTTAGTACAAATTTAAACTTTTTAAACAACCATTGATGAACCATAATTTGTTTATACATTGTACACAAAGTATAGCGGAAGCTTTATCTTGATTTATAAAATATTGATGTTACGTGATATCTTAATTACATGACCATTAACCAACATATAAACAAAAGAAGTATAGTTGTCACATATCCAAACATGTATCTAAAAGGTTGTATCACAAGCTTCCCAAAAGCTCCTACTCACCTCACCAGCATTTAGCTACTATTTACCAGTCGATACAAAACATTTAAAATAGCAGAAACGTTAGCATAAAGCTAGTGAGTGTACCAAAAACATTTCTTTATTATCAAAGACCAGTCATCGATCAACATAGTTTAATTAACTTGGCATCAAATAATCTTTAACACATAAGATGTGGGGGACAAATCCACTAGACCTTGTATCTTCCATAGTGCCCAACCATTGTCAACAAGTCCACGTGGGGGTATGTCCACATCTCCCGTCAAGGTGGGGGAGCACAAAGCATCCACCGTACAACCGTTGTTCGAGTGAATGACCTTTTCCCCAAGTCCACTCGTGTATACTTTGGTTAGGTGGCTCGTCAGCCCAATGAACCACACCAGACATAATTGCTACTTATCATTTCACTCCACTCTTTGCACCAATTCCATAACCACCCGTGTATGTAGGTTCCCAATTGCCAAAGCCACATGAACCATACACATCACCCAATGATAAGGAATGAGTGTGGTGCAAAGCACTTAGTCTCAATCATAGGTCCGGACCATAAAGTCACAATCACAAACGCAAGCAAGTTAAACAAACATATACTCTTAACTTGCAAGAAACATCACTTAGCATTTCATGTGTTCAAAGCTTGCAAAACACATGCATAAACATATAACATTGTTGTTAACATGATAATCAATAATAACAAAACACATTGATGCCATAAATTCATACAATACATAATAAAAGTATAAGCATGATGACTTAATAAATTTATAAATCAAAGGTATCCACAGGGTACAACTCACCTCATGAAGTGATGATGATCAAAGACTCTATTTTATCCTCTTATAATTAATAGAATCAATCCCCAATCAAGTACAAGATCAAAGGGGGTCAAAATAAGGTTTTTGGAATGTTCAGGGCGCTTCCTGCCGGATAAAATTCACTGGAAATAACATGTTGTTGAACCAGGTGCCTCTCGCCGTGATCCTCCCTTGGTCGCGCCCCCCGAACAGCAGCAACATGTTGCTTCCTTGCTGCAATCTTGCCATTCCATTTCCTTTCAACAAATACTCATTTTGCAGCAAACATAAGACTTAAAAACATAACAAAACACCTCTAACATCACCATTTAACAATACTTTAATGATTCAAACCCTAACTTCACAATTCACCCAAAATTGACAAATTTACTAAAATTTTCAACACAAAACAACAATAGATTGTTAAATACATCATATATTGCTAAAATCAAGCACAATAAAAGTTAGAACTTACTTGATCACCAACCCAACTTGTGTTAGCCCCTTTCTTGCTCAAAATCAAACTCCAAGAGTGATAGATCAACTAAAATACCCTAACTTTGACTTCAAAGTCAACCAAACCACATAATTTTCTTTTTGTTAAACCACTTCCTCCGGCCCTCTCTCTCTTTCTCGATTCTACCATGGCAAAAAAATGAGGCTTTTGACTCCTAAGTGAGTCAAATAGGTAGCCATACCAATATTTTCACTTTTAACCCCTTAAATTTTCTATTTACACTTTGACCACATAATTCCATTTGCAATACACACTTATTTTTTCATATGCAGCTAAACGCAATTTCTATGATAGTAACAGTAATAATTTAACACATAATCATTTAATACACATAAAGTATACGTATATAAATATTTAAAATTACGGATATTACAACGTACTCCTTTGGCGGCGCATTTTAAATTTGATCGAAGCACTATACCGAGCACAGATGAGGAGGTTGATTATATGAAGACGGTTTCATACTCGAGTCCAGTTAGAAGTCTTATGTGTGCTATGGTTTGTACGAGGCTGGATCTGGCGTATGCGGTTAGTGTTGTGAGCAGATTTATGAGTAATTTGAGGAAAACTTACTGGGGAGCTATAAAGTGGGTCTTGCAATATTTAAAGATGCGTCAGATATTTGGTTGGTGTATGAAGCTAAAAAGCAGGGTGATGGCTTGACAAGTTATGTAGATGCTGACTATGGTGGTGACCTGGTTAAACGAAGATCACTGACTTGTTTCGTCTTAACTTTGTTCGAATGTGTCATAAGTTGGAAGGATAATTTACAACCTAATGTCACCTTGTCGACAACTGAGGCAGGATACATATCGATGACCGAAGAAATCAAGGAGTGTATTTGGTTGTATGGTCTGGTGTAGAGTCTTGGTTTGAAGGTAAAGAAACCGGTGTTGTTCTGTGACAGTCAGAGTGCTTTGAGTCTGGCTAAGAATCCGGTATATCACGAGAGTACAAAACATATTGATGTGAAGCTTAATTTCATCCGTGATTTTTATCCGGAAGATAGCTACCGAGCATAACCCAGAGATATGTTAACAAAGACGATACTGGTGGAGAAGTTCAAGCATTGCTTGGACTTGGTGAATATTCGCATTAGGTGAAAGTCCCTTTGGGGCATCCGGCAGGAGGAGACAACTGAGAGAGACCGATGGAACCTTTGACGGTTGAAGAAACTTCAAGTCAAGGAAGAGATTGTTGAAATATGACTTGAAACTGAAAAATAGGGGTGCTCTTGATCGGCATGCAGCAGAAGTGCTCAGCGTGGAGCCTTCGATGCTCCACCGCGTGGGCCCTTGCTCCCCAAGATTATATTTGGTGTGTGCGGTGGCCAAATCTCTTAATTATGTAAATTATGTTTTCCTAATTAAGAATTAGGGTTTCTTGTTATGGTTATAAATATCTAGTCTAGGTTCAGTCATATGTATCCTAAACATTGTAACTCTCTCTGATATCAGTAATATAGTCTCTTTGTTCCTGCACGTGAACGTAAGTTGACTTACTGTGAACTGAACCACGTAAAATACTTGTGTTCTTTATTGTTTTTCTTTCTGGTTTTCGCATAACAGTAGTTATGATATAACTGATATTATAACTAATATTATGAACGGTTATGATGATTAGAAAAACTATATATATGTATGTCGGTATTCTATCTTATATTCTCTAACATAGCAGTATTAGAGCCACAAAGATCAATGGCATCCAATTTCGGAAATAATATGAATCCACAACTTCCTAAATTACATCGTTCGAATTACCATCATTGGCATATTCAAATGAAAGTTCTTCACGAAGCACACGAACACTGGAGCGTTGTTGAAGATGGAATAAACATATCAACAAAAGAAACGGATTCATTGACAAAGCAAATAAATAAATTACATGATCTTGAAAATAAAGACAAAAAGGTATTATATCTTATGTATCAAGCTGTTTACGATGCGATTTTCGAAAGAATATCTTCCTGCACTACGTCAAAGGAAGCATGTGATACTCTTTATAGAATATAGAGGAGATGATAAAGTTAAGATGGTTCGACTACAGATGTTGAGATGTGATTTCGGCAACATTAAAATGCACGAATCAGAAACAGTTGAAGAATATTATAATAGAGTCATCCTCTTGTTAAATCAACTTTGTTTAAATGGAAAAGATCAAGACACAAGAGTTGTTGAAAAAATTCTGTGAAGCCAGACAAGTTCGAATATATTGTGGTTGCCATCGAAGAATCAAAGGATCTCTTTAATCTTACACTCGAAAGTCTGGTAGGCACTTTACAATCACATGAAATGCAGATGAAACAGTTTGATTCGCCCTCTCTTGAACATGCCTTTCAGATTCAATCAGGAAACACTCAAGGTAAAGGAGGGGGAAACCACTTACACAAGTACAATGCTATAATTGTCAAAAGTTTGGGCATATAGCAAAATTCAGATGTTTCCTTTAAGTTTTTAAGAAAATACTTTTCTTACATCCACATGCCCACACATAAGACGTCACTCTAGCTTGTGGAACAATCGGTTTGGACATGTGAACTTTGGCTATTTAAACTATATGCATAAGCACAATATGGTCAAAGGCCGGTATTGATCACATAGAAGACATTTGTGAAGGATGTGTACTTGGGAAACATGCTAGAGAACCTTTCTTGCATGATAAAACTTGGAGAGCAACCAAACCTCTTGAACTTGTTCATACCGACATATATATGCGGTCCTATGAGAACACCATCTTTCGGTTGTGACAGATACATACTTACTTTTATTTATGACTATAGTAGGAATTTATGGGTATATTTTATGAAAAAGAAATTAGAAGAATTTGGTTGGTTTAAATTTTCAAAGTTCATGTAGAAAAACAAAGTGGATATCCCGTCAAAAGCCTTTGATCAGATCGTGGTGGAGAATACATATCAAATTACTTGAAAGAACAAGGAATGCAACATCGACTTACTACAAGATATACACCCCAACAAAATGGGCTGGCAGAGAGAAAAAATAGAACCTTGGTTGAGATGGCTAGAAGTATGATCAAAGGCGAAGGATTATCAAATGAATATTGGGGTGAAGCTGTATCATGTGCATGCTATTTGCTTAATAAACATCTACAATGAGTTTGTCTAATATGACGCCACAAGAATCCTGGTATGGAGTTAAAACAAATGTATCTCATCTAAGAACCTTCGGCTGTCTTGCCTATTCACATATTCCTACTCAACTAAGGAGAAAACTCGATGACAAATCTGAAAAGGGAATTTTTGCTGGTTATAGTGATAGTTCAAAGGGTTACAAGATTTTTAACCCACAAACAAAAAAGATTGCTACCACATGAGATGTGATATTCGACAAAGAAAAGAATTGTTTTGATTCTGCAAACAAAGAAAAGAAGATACAAGAATTTTGTGTGATGAACTAATTGAGAAAAATTCATGGAGAACAGAGGAACCTATTACACCAAGAGTAAATTTACAACACCACCAGAACCTATATTATCTAATACATCAGTTGCTACATCATCTACTACAGAAACACCCACAAGAAAATTCAGAAGCATGCAAGAACTTTTAAGCAATACTCAACAAATTGATTTTGATGAGTTTGCATGCTGATCCAATATTCTTATTTGAACAAGCATCTCAAGATGAAAAATGGAGGCAAGCAATGGAGAGTGAGATAGAAGCCATAGAAAGGAATAACACATGGGATTTGGTATATCCTCCAGAGTGACAAAAGACCCATTGGGGTAAAATGGGTATTCAAGACATAAGTAAATGAAAAAGGAGAAATTGACAAACATAAGGCCAGGCTTGTTGTTAAGGGATACAAACAGAATTATGGTATAGACTTCAATGAAGTTTTTGCACCTGTTATACACCTTGAAACAATTCGATTGGTTCTTGCACCAGCATCACAAGAAGGATGGGAATTGAAGTCCATCAGATGGATGTAAAATCTGCCTTCTTAAATGGCTTCCTCAATGAAGAAGTTTACATTGAACAACCTCAAGGTTACATAAAGAAGGGGCACGTAGGGAAGGTATGTCGTTTAAAGAAGGCTTTATATGGTTTAAGGCAGACACCACGGGCATGGTATAGCAGAATTGATGATTATTTTATGAAGAAAGACTTCAAGAAGTGTTCACATGAACAAACTTTTTACATAAAGAAATCTGGAAACAAAATACTACTAGTATGTGTATACGTGGATGATCTTGTTATTACAAGTAACAGCATGAAGATGATTCAAGATGTCAAGAATTCTATGATGTTGGGATTCGAAATGACAGATCTTGGTTTATTGCATTACTTCCGTGGAACTGAAGTGAAACAAGAAAAACACAAGATCTTCATCTGCCAAAGAAAGTATGTGAAGGAATTATTACTCAGATTCAACATGAATAATGCATCTATTGTTTCTACACCCATGGAATTTGGACTGAATCTTTTTAAGCAATCCATGGATAAGAAGATAAATCCCAGCATATATCAAAGTCTTGTGGGGAGTTTAATGTACTTAACAGTTACTAGACCATACATTAATTTTTCTGTAAGTTTTGTTAGTCGTTTTATGGAAGATCCCAGGGTATGGCAGCAAAGAGAATTCTTATATTCATAAAAGGAACTATCCATCATGGAATCTCATATAATAAATCACAAAGTTTCATACTTAAAGGCTATAGTGACGGCGACTTCGGGGGGGAACATAGATGATAGCAAGATTACAACTGGGTATGTATTTTGTATTGGGTTTAGTGCAATATCTTGGCAAACGAAGAAACAGAATGTTGTAGCATTTTCATTGAAGAAGTGGAGTATATATATCTCTATCTATGGCAGGTTGTCAAGCAATTTGGTTAAGAGCAATTTTAGAGGAGTTAAAATCATCCACAAATTGAACCTACAAGGATTTACTGAGATAACAATTCAGCAATTGTATTAATGAAGAACCCACTTTTCATGGACGAAGCAAACACATCGGAATCAAGTATCACTTCATTCGAGACTTGGTTAACAACAATGAAATCAAGATAGAATTCTGCAGTACTAAAGAACAATTGCCTGACACCTTTACAAAGGCTTTGCAGATTGGAAGCTTCAATCCATTAAAAGAAGAACTTGGCATTGGAGCATACCTAGCTTAAGGGGGAAAATTAGATTATATGCTAGGTAGTTTATGGAAGTTATTTAAAGTAGTTATTATATAACCGATGTTATGAATGGTTTAGAAAAACTATATATATTGTATGTCGGTATTCTATGCACAGTAGATTGATATATATAAAACAAAGTTGTATTTATGAGTAAAGATTCTATCTTATCTTTTCTAACCGGGATCCCTTCAATTTCTAACCACACTAACCACCCTGAGCTTTGTTGCTGATCCTCCCGGAGAGAAATCTCCGAAAACCAATTCACATATGCTTGTTTCAATGTTTTAGTTTGTTTTTTGCTGTTTCTTCTGACTCTAACTCACATAAGACTGATAAACCCCCAATATACTAAATGCTACAAGTATTCATTGCTTGATACCAAATATTCCTTAGTACATCAATGTTCTTAACTTTTGCTACCCAACCCCTCTTTAATTTTCCCATTGTCTGTTGATGGCAGGTAGGAATATTGTTTTTTGATGAGCCCCCACTTGGAAGTTTTTTGCATGTTTTCCAGTCAACACGTCCTTGTAGAATGACTTTTTCTCTTGAATTCCATAAAGATTCCCCTCATTTATTCTGTTTACCTCAACCATCTTCATTAGATGATTTGACTTTTTTCAAACCTAGTAACATTGATAACTAATCTCTTGCTCCCTTTGTAAATGGATTAGAGAAACCTTTCCATGTCACCTGCATTGTCCACTTCATGTAATCTAACCAAGCCGAATCTGTCCCCATTCTTCGTTCTCTTCTTTGCCATGTACATTTCAGCAGCCAATCCATACTTTGAAAACATCTCCATAATGGCTTTGATTCCCATGGTTTAGGGAATCTAGTAAAGAAAAAGGACGTTAAGCTACTTGAGACCTTTCCAGGTTAAGTATTAATTCTTTGATGACACTATGTGTAGTCATATTCATTTGGTGCTACTATCAATGAGGTCTCGTAGTCAAGGTCCACCAAAACTCATACCTATTCCATAAAAGAATACAAATCAATAATTTATCATAGATCACAATATGCTTTCATTTTCAGCCAATCTAATATGATTTCTACTTCAGTGATATTAACGGAATTCTACATCAAATCAGCAATCTAATATGGTTACATTAGTCATCACTTAAGCATCAATTGAACCATCACAATAACAAGCTAAGTCCTTTAATAAACATACAACAAAAAAACTCAGTTATACAGTGTGACCAACTTAACCTCAAGCCAAAAGGATCATATCGGTGCATCATTTTGGCACCCTCCTAACATCATGGTGTAATCAGGACACTCACAACCCATTACTTCTTCAAATACGCCACCTATTATTTTAGAAGTTAGAATACAAGTATGTTTTGATCATTAATACAAATATTGCTATGATTGGTAAACGTATAGGTTTACTACACAACATTTCAAGTATGTTTATTCAAAGTTTAATCTTTCAATAACTTTTAGTTTCGATAATTTACAATAATGGCAATCTTATGATCATATACATCTTAATATTAGTCTGGTTTTGTTTAATTAACTTAATTAATGTATTATTAAGTTTCCTTAGCTTGGTGATAGAGCATAAGTTTTACCCTCAATATCAAAGATGGATAGAGAAAATCTTATGGAAAACATCTTACACCGGATTATAAGCAACAATTTACGATCGTCTTCTATCATATATAACAAATCTTTCCTATATGGAGTCTCACTAACAATGATCATATTAGATTAGCATAAAGCCGTATTAGTTTCTAAAACAATGTATTTAAAGAAGATTACGATTTCTATATATAATATTTGCGACATTCATAATATTTGCGCTTATTGGGTCAATGTATCCTAAACAATGACGCATCTTCTATCGTCTTTCTTCCATATTAACCTATCCTCACACAAGGCTACTATTCTTTTAGATATGCTTACTAATCAAATTTACTATACCAAGAGAGATTATGTATGTGGAACTAGGGTTCCAGAAAATTATTTGTTTTGGTTTGGTTAACACAATTCATAAAACATAAACCTAGCAATTAATAGTAAAACAAATAAAAGATGCTCTCAAACTGCTAATTGTGGATTATATATGCAATCCTATATGATTCTCCAATGTTCACTCAATGGGTTTAAGTAAAACATACACAAAACATTGAAAATATTTCATCTATGATATTAATTAGCAACATCATCCAGTCAAAAGTACTCGGATTCATATAACTAGCATTACTTCTATATATACTCTTATACATACCAAGTCAAATACGAAGTATATATATTAAGCCTACATACTTATATATATAGACTTAAGTGATGTTTAGCTTCCTTGGCGGTCTAGCTAGCTCCTATCATAGAGTAGTAAAGGTTGTGATCTCTGGAACAAGTAGTCTGCCTAAGAGAATCTCATCTATAAATTCACTCATCAAGTTTACCTAAGGGATGTAAGTTGTACACTAAACATATTTTAATTTACCACAAAAATCACTCTGCTTACTTTGTGTGGGTAAAATTGTGTTATGCACCAAAGCTCAATCTTTCATTCATAATACGTGAGTACATATACAAGAAAATACAACAAACATCCCTAATAAAGCTGGAAAATATTACAAGATAATTATTAAAAGGAAACTTAATCAATAGAGATTATAGAGAGAGGATCAGGGATGAGATGTGGATGAGAAAGGTGAAGATAATGAATTTGAATTTCTTTACTCCCCCGACCATGTAGATCTCGAGTGCCATACTTTCCAAGTAGAAATCAAAGCCTCTCCGTTCCCCACGTTTTAGTAAATAAGTTAGCCACTTGTACAGTTGTGTCAATGTAGCAAGGGTGTATCTCTTGAGACTCTAACTCTTTCACGAACAAATTAGCAATCCATTTCAACATAATTTGTGCGCTCTCAGAAAACAGGATCATTAGCAATATGCCTTGCAGCCTGATTATCACATAAGAGAGGCGTAGTCCCTGTTGGGGCTGCTTCAAGGTCTCGTAATAGCAACCGTACTCATAGAATCTCACTAACTGTAGTGGCCATCGCTCCATACTCTGCCACAGTTGAAGAACACGAGACCACCCACTCTTTCTTTGTCTTCCATGAAATAGGAGCTACTCCCAACATAAGTAAATACCCGGTTCACAAACGTCTTGTATAATTACACCCAAGCCAATCCACATCACAATAGGAAACGAGATTCATTCTTCCTGCTTTTGGAAAGAAAATACCTTGGCCAGGTTTTGAGTTGAGATAGCGCAAGATTCTTGTAGCAGCTTCCATATGTTTTTGTCGTGGATCTGAAACAAATTGATTCAAAATATTGATGAGTATGATATGTTCGGCCGTGTAGCTTGAAGGTAGAGCCTTCCTATGAGGCGTCGATATTGGCTAGCATCAACACATGCACTTTCATGACAATGGTCAAGTTTTAAATTTTGTTCCATTGGAAATGCACTAGGCCTACAACCTTCCATCCCACTATCCTTCAAGATATCTAGGATTGTATTTTGCTGACTTAAACGAGCAACTTCGATACCTAAGAAATATTTTAGTGGTCCAATATCTTTTATGCTGAATCTTTTATCAAGATAAGTCTTTGTTTCTTGGATTTTGGTCATGTCGCTTCTAGCAACGATTACGTCATCCACATAAATAAGGGCTGCAACATAGCTATGAATTTTCTTAAAGATAAAAAAAAGAGTGATCTGCCAGCCTTTGATTGCTTAAAACCAAGGTCTGTCAAGGCTATAGAAAAATTTTGATATCAATTACGCGAAGCTTGCTTTAATCCGTAAAGCAACTTCCTTGGTCTACAGACTCTTGTCTCTCTCTCCTTTGAGACGCCTTGCGAGATTTTAATGTACACTGCCTTATTCAAATCGCCATGCAAAAAGGCATTATTTACGTTGATTTGATGCACAATCTAATCTTTCTTGGTTGCCACAACTAGCAAGGTTTGTACCATAACAAGTTTAACCACCTGTGCAAACGTGTCATGATAGTCTACACCTTCCATTTGTGTAAATCCCTTTGCCACTAGACGCGTTTTGTATCTTTCAATTACTCTATTGGGTATATACTTAACCGTTTAGACCCATGAATCTATGGCTTGCTTCCCATCACGTAGATTCTCAAGAGTCCATGTTTCATTTTCTTCAATGGTTCATATCTTCTTTTGCATCGCTTCTCTCCATTTTGCATCTCGAACGGGCTGATTAAAATGCTTTGGCTCGTCATTTGAGGTGATGGCTGACAAGAAAGCTTTGTAATTCGATCCGAAGAATTATCATAAGAGATAAAATTAGAAAAGGGATGTAACGTCGAGGACGTTTGATTATGCATGGTTGTGCATGGTCCATGGATAGTGGAAAATTTATGACGAAATCGTTGAGATATTTTGGTTGTGATTTATTCCTTCTCTCTCTAGTAGTTCCCATTGGCTGTGCTTCGCTAGTTTCTATTTGTTGAGCCGGTTCTTCGACCCCCATATTTTGATTAGAGACATCACCAGTGAAGTTTTCAATGTCACCTTGTTCTAAGTTGTTGGTTTCCGGCCTCCGGTTCTAAAATGTTCCGTGAAGTGTTCAATGTCACCTTGTTCTAAGTCGTTGGTTTCCTCCGGTTCTAAAATGTTCTCTTGCTCAACAACATTCTCTTGAGTTGCGTTTTCTTGTGTAACATCACCATCCTCAGTTCCTCAAGATTACGACTATTGGTTGTGACAAATGGAAACACATGTTGAACAAACCTCACATCTCTTGACACAATTATTTTATTTTAGTCGATATCGTAAATATGGTACCCTTCCTACCCTTGTGGGTACCCTAAGAACACCCTAGGCTTCCCCCTCATTTCAAACTTGTCTCCCTTGGTTTTGGTATTCCTAGAGTATACCAAACATCCAAACACCCTCATGTGTTCATATCTGGTTTTCGGTTGAAGAGGATTTCAAAAGGTGTTTTATGTTTGATGTCCTTTGAGGGCAACCTATTAATGATGTAAGTGGCCGTTGGAATGCATTCTACCCAAAATCTCTTTGGCAAGTTTGCTTCAAATCTAGAGCACGAGCCATCTCAAGTAGGTGTTTATGCTTTCGCTCTACCACGAGTTTTGTTCAGGGGTGTGAGGACGCTGTGTTGGCTGATTTCTAAATATTATTATCATATGTTAGTATATAAATTAAGACAATTATATTATTATATGTGTAATAAAATAAAGTGTGTACATAAGACTTTTAGTAGCCGTAGGGCAGTTGGTATGGGGCTGTAGCCGCCATAACCAACCACTAAATAACTGCCAACTTTCAGGCTATAAATATGGATGTATCTGATGCAATTAAATGCAAGATTCCTTGGTTATATTCTAGTCTTCTTTCTTGTTTTCTTCTTTACTGTTTTACGCATACACATACACTTTATTACTATGGTTTATCAAAGGAAGAAACCAGATATTCGAATAGCCAAACGCAGTGGCTATAATCGTTTATCGAGGCCTGAAAACCGAACAGGGTTCGATTGCTTTATCACAAATAGGATACCAAGGGCGGCTGTTCAACAAGAAACTACCACCGCGGCACCCTACATCGAAAAGGGGGCTTACCTGACCGGAGAAGACAACTGGAAAATCTGAAACATCGAAGGCATCAAATAGCCAAGTCACAAGCACCGACGAGCAGTGTGTCAAGATCGAAAGGAAGAAAGCATATCACGTCACGAAGCAAACCAGAAACCGTTCAACATCGATCGAAACCACAAGGGTTTCACGGTTAAAAGAAACGGCGAAGCAGAAAACCCCATCGAGAAAGAAGAAAACTATCAAGGGTTTACTTGATAGCGGCGCAAAGAAAAAAGGAAGATTGCTGTTGTGTTCTTCGAGAAGGAAAAGAAGGGAAAAACCAGAAAATTGCAATAGACAAGATCAGCAAGAAGAAAAAGAAAAGAAGAAGGAACAAAAAGGTTTTTGGGACCTGCATTTATGTCACTTTGCTTTGAAACAAAGAAAAAGGACAAAAGTTCTGTGTTGCAGAAGAAAGAAAGGAAAAGGACAAAAAATTTATAATATACTTTCTCAAAGGAAGAGAAAGAAAAACAATTTCTCAATATTTACAAATTTTAATTTCTTTTATATATATATATAAGGTACTTTGAAAATAAATCAGTTACGTTTTTTTTTGAATTTTTATAAAGAAGTTAATTTTTTTTTAAAAAGGGAAAAATCAAAATGGATAAAGATGATTTGAAATATGGAGAAAGTTACAAAATCAAGGAAACAGGGTTGACAACTCATTTTTCAATGCCTCATATTGAAGTCAATAAACTACATGACATGGGCGATACGATTGCAGTGAGTGCATAATCAAAGGAAGTGAGCGCAGAATCAATTGCAGCGAGTGTAGAATCAAAGGCACTGAGTGCAGAGTCAATTGTAGTGAGTGTAGAAACAATGGCAGTGAGTCCAAAAATCGCAGTGAATGCAGGAATTGCAGTGAGTGCACGAACCAAGGAATTGCAGTGAGTGCATGAAACAAACAAATCACAGAGAGTGCAAAGGAGAAACAAATTGCAGTGAGTGCGGGAACCAAGTGAAGTTATGTGAGACGACTACAAGAAGACAAAGTGGAGTTATGTGAAACGACTACACAAAGAACAAAGTGGAGGTATGTGAGACGATTACACGAAGACCAAGAGGAGTCATGTAAGAAGACTGCACAAAATATGAAGAGGAGTTTTGTGATAGTACTACACAAGAATTGAAGGAAGCAAGATTATTGATATGACTACTAACAATACGGGAAGTCAAACGGCCAACATGAGAGAACGAACGGGAGATTCAGTTAGCTAAAGGAGTGAGTCAGTTGGAGCCACCAAAACCAGGGATCATGAGGATTTCAAGTACAAGAGGAATTATGACAAAAGAGCAAATGAAGCAAATGCAACACAACGGTTCTAGAATAAACGCAATAGAAATAGAAGATTCAAGCGTCACCAGATATGTTTTTTCATGGATTTGGAAGCACGGGTGATAGCTCAAAGGAAGATGATGTTTTTATGAAGACTCAAAGTAAGATGTGAAGATTCTTGATTAATATATCATTAGGGGGTGAATATTAGAATAATGATATAATGTAACCACCGGCCCCCACCCTTAGCCGCCGGCCGCCGACATAGTAACTGCCGACGGTTATGTAACCGCCGGCCGGACCCACTTGAAAACCGCCATTTTTAGGGCCTATAAATATGTACAAATGATTACAAGTTTTTTTATGTGATTTCAATATATAGAGATGTGATTTCAGTAAGAAAAGGTTGAAATTTGGTTGTGTTTGTGTGTTTGATCCCAACATGCCACTCCGTTTTGCTGAGGAGTGTAAGTGTTGTCAACTCCCTGTGTATCCCATTTTCTTCGTATCCCATTTTCTTCACAAAAAGCTGTAAATTCCTTTGACGTGAACTCTCCTCCATTGTCTGTTCTCAGCACTTTAATTGAACATTCACTTTGATTTTCTACTTTTGCTTTGAAAAACTTGAACATGATGAAGGATTCTAATTTGTTTTCAATAAAGTATACCCAACTCATTCGAGTAAAGTCATCTGTAAATAGGAGAAAGTACTTACTGCCCCCGAATGAGTTTGTTTGCATGGGTCCACAAACGTCTGCATGGACTAGACCTAGTGGTCTCTCCGCACGTAAAGCACCACCGGTAGGAAAGGGTTTTCTTTGCTGTTTTCCGTAAATGCAACCTTCACATGTCTCTATTTGCTTGATTTCTGGAAGTCCATGAACCATATTCTTGTCTGCGAGAAGCTTCAAACCTTGTTGATTTAAATGGCCATACCTCAGATGCCACAACTTCGACTCAACCTCACTTTTAGTAGTAAATGCAAGATTCTGAAGCTTTGAGAAATCCATAGGAAACATTCTGTTTGGGGTCATTCTGATTGTAGTTATTTCGTCCTTGTTCTTGCTGATAACACACGTTGTGTCTTCAATGTGGACTGTGTATCCAGCTTGCATCATTTGCCCGACGCTGAGTAAACTGTACCCAAATTCTGGAACATACTGCACTTCTTGTATAGATTTTTCTTTTCCATTTTCTATTTCTACTTTCACGCTACCTTTGCCTTCAACTTGCAGTTCCTTTTTTTTCCCAGTTGCAGTATCATTTTTTGATTTTCGTCTAAATTGCTGAAGGTTGATCTTTTGCCTGTCATGTGGTTGGAACCGCTGTCTATGAACCACACATTGCTTTGAGTGTGTCCTGCACACAATACCAAGAGCTTTTCTTCTTCTTCCTCGTCTCCTTCACTGACCTAATTTATTCTCTGATCTTTAAACCAAATATCACTCTTGATATGCCCAAACCTTCTGCAGTGGTCACATTGAATACCATTTCTGCGTCGTCCTCTACCATAACCTCTTCCTCGTGATCTTCCTCTGAACCCTCCACGCTCACCACTTGACGGAGAGTAGTGAGTCTGGAAAGCTCTTTCTTCGGTTTTGATAGGCGACCTCCTGATTCTGGCCTCGTGTGACTATAGGGATCCCATAAGTTGGTTAAAGGAGATTTCAGCAAGATTCTTTGATTCTTCAATGGAGGCAACTACATGATCATACTTCTCATGTAAACTTGTGAGAACTTTTTCAAGAATTGTTTGGTCATTCATCGTCTCTCCGTATGACCTGATTTGACTTACGATGTCCATACACCTTGATAAGAAACCTGCGATTGTTTCTTCTGTTGAACAAAGATCAGATCGTTGTCTTCCTGATCTTTTCTTTCGAGTATATGGTACCATTGAACAAAACACCAAGTATATATATGTTGTAGTATATAAATCACAAAGAATATACACTGAATATAACACAAAACGAATACTTGGATCATATCTTTCTTGTCTGTACATATGACCTATATATAGCCTTCAAAGTGGCGGTTGTTCTGGCGCCAAAAACTGCCTATGGCAGTTAATGGTTGCCTCATTCTGCCGCCAGGAATTGTGTGTGTGTAACACACTTATTCTAAGTATTAATTAATATACAATAATACTATAATGTCTTGTATATTTAAAACATAAAAATACCAATTCTTATGATTAAACATTAGAAAGTCTAACATCTTCTTCTTTCATGGATAAATTTTCGAAATCTCTTCTTAAGGACTGAAGTCTTACTACAGCAACTTTGGAGTCTCCATGGAATTCCTCACGAAGAACCGTCCATGCTTCCTTGGACGTGTTCACTGCTGCTATTCAGAACATCATGTCCTGAACAGCTTGCTGGATAATTGCTAATGCTTTAGCATCTTTCTTCTTATTTTCTTTGAGCCGTAGTAGATCTTCATCTTTACTTGCATACCCCTGCTCAACGAGTTCCCATAGATCCCGGGACTTGAGAAGAGTCATCATTCTTATGCTCCAATACCGGTAACCTTCACCTTTGAACACCAGAATTAGTGGTTGTGTTGATGCCATTGCAATTCAACTTGGCCATCAATCGGATCACTCCGTCTCGTGTTTACTCTCAAAAAAGAAAGAGCCTGAGCCCTGATACCACAATGTAGGTAAAAAATATGCTCAAAGGAGAAGATTTTATTGATCTACGTTGATAAAATAAAACTACAAAATAAGGTTCCTACAAACATAGCTAAAAACTTGCAACTAAACCACTACTCCTTCAAACTTCCGAATTCTAAGTCTTCTCCCTTGACACTCAAACAAACGTCATACGTGGCAGATTTGGATCAGCTTCCAATAAGAAAAGCTAATTGTAGGATCAAAACAACACAATACAACCAAAATTTCAATCTATATATCTCAAATCACATCTGTTTACAAATGAATCACAGACTCTCTCTTGTGCATATCAATACATATATATAGGCCAAGATTTGGCGGTTTTTTGTGGTGGTTACCAGCCGTCGGTTGTAACCGTCGGTAGTTACTATGTCGGCGGCAGCCGGTGGCTAAGGGTGGTGGGGCCTGTGGTTTACATAAAAATGTTTAAACACCTATCTAAACTTTTGATTTATATCATTATTTCTAACATTCTACCCCCTAATGATATAATAAAAAATCTTCATGTCTTGCTTCGAGTCTTCATAAAATGATGACAAAAATCATCATCTTCCTTTGAGCTATCACCCGTGCCTCCAAATCCATGAAAACATATTTGGTGATGCTTGGATCTTCCTTTTGCGTTCTCTCCGGAACCTTGAGTTGTATATGCTTCTTTTGCTCATTTGTCATAATTCCTCTCGTACTGAAATCCTTGTGATCCCCGGTTTTGGTGGCTCCAACCGACTCACTCCTTTGGCTAACTGAATCTCCCGTTCGACATCTCGTATTGGCCATTTTTACCTCCCGTATTGTTGGTAGTCATACCAAAATCTTTGCTTTCTTCAATCCTTGTGTAGTACTATCACATAACTCCTCTTCATCTTTTGTGCAGTCTTCTCACATGACTCCTCATGGTCTTCGTGTAGTCATCTCACATATCTCCACTTTGTTCTTCGTGTAGTCATCTCACATATCTACACTTTGTTCTTCGTGTAGTCGTCTCACATAACTACACTTTGTTTATGATCCAATCACAAGATTTATTTATACACATTACATGTTTGTTAACCGCATCATAAGGTTATTTGTGCCTTGATCGTATCACGCGATCAAAGTTTTACTTTGATAGGTTCCTGCGCTCACTACACTTTGTTTCTCCTTTGCATTCTATGTGATTTGTTTGTTTCGTGCACTTGCTGCAATTCCAACACTCACTACGATTTTTGGTTCGTGCACTCACTACGAATTTTGGTTCGTGCACTCACAGCAATTCCTGCAATCGACTTTGCACTCACTACAATCGATTCTGCACTTGCACTCACTGCACTTGATTTAAAAACGGCACGTATCACCCGTGTGGTTTAGTTTGTTGACTTCAATATCGGGTGTTGAAAATGGGTAGTCAATCCTGTTTCTTTGTCGTCCTTTCCCGTCATGATTTAATATATAAAATTTTATAAAAGAAATAGTTTAAACGAAAAAATAATTTTGTTTGATTTATAAAAAATAATAATAGAAGTCTTTAATATTTTGTTTTACAAAATTATTTTTTTGCCAAAAAAATGTTTTTTAAACAAAAAGGTTATAGGAGTGTTTTATAATATATATATATATATATATATATATATATTAGGGCTTTTATTTGGGAAGGGAGAGAAAAAAAAAGTCACGCCCATTTTTTCACCGTCTTCAGGTTGCTTCCAAACGACGCTACCCTTCAATCTCCTTTTAGGGCTTTTCTTGATTACCGGTTGTCTTCTCCGGTGGTGTTATCACAGTGATGCTTCCTGCTACCCTTCGAATCGAGTACCCCTCCATTTTAAAACGACGGTTTCTTGTGCCGTTGATTTGACGGTTGCTCCGGTTGTCTTCTCCGAACAGGTACGTCTCCTTTTCATGGTTGTGGGTGCCAGATGGTGGTAGAATTCCTTCGGGGGTTTGGTCACCTCTCGGTATCCCCCGTACAATTTCAAACGAATCCCAAATGAAATTTTGATGGTGGTTCCTTATGTTGAATCTCCGACTGAGTTTGTGGGTTTCTTAATTTTTGATAGATGATGATGAACCTCGGCTCTTATACCAAATATAGGATCAAAAACAACACAATATAACCAAAGTTTCAGTCTATATATCTGAAATCATATTTGTTTACAAATGAATCACACACTCTCTCTTGTACATGTCAATACATAATACATATATAGGCCAAGATTTGGCAGTTTTTTGTGGTGGTTACGAGCCGGCGGTTACTATGTCGGCGGCAGCCGATGGCTAAGGGTGGTGGGGCTGGTGGTTTACGTAAAAATGTTTAAACACCTATATAAATTTTTGATTTATATCATTATTTCTAACACTAATGTCATGATCTCATAAAAATATTATTTTTATAGAGAATGTAACTAAGATTTCAAGGATCTAAGTGTTCTTAATCATAACATCCGGAATGAGTTAATTTGATTAAATTAATATCAAAAGTTTTACTTCAGTGTTAATTGAATTAAAAGATACATAACGGATACAAAACGGGAAACTAACTGTTGCCACATATACTAGATGAGTTTCAAATATGGAACTAGTGCCAAACGAGAAATTATTTTGCATTTTCTACTTCTCACATAAGAAAATGATAACAAGAAAACTATGAAATAATAACATAATGGAATGTTTGGCCACATTATTCAGTATTCACTACCTACACAAGATTCACTAATCTTCCAATATAAATAAAAGACTAATTAAAAAAAATTATTAGACAATCTAAACTCTTCATTTAACAAAAGATTTAATCTTGATCGTTCATTTACCTCAAATTAAAAATTCAATTTTGACTTTTTAAAGTCAAAGTTTTTAAATTTTATCCTACTAAATTAATCCAAATGTCAATTTTAGAGATAGATCTATAGATTTTACTTATCTATACTTTTTAAATTATTATATTTTAGTAGGATTTGAATTAATAATTTTAATAATTTAAAAATATTTATACCTAATTAATTTAAAAATATAACCGTGCATATGTAGAAATTATATTATTTAAAAAGTATTTATACCTAATTAATTTAAAAATATAACCGTATATATGTAGAAATTATCATACTTTTTAAATTATTAACTTTATTAATTCAAATCCTACTAAAATTATGTATCATAAGGTATATTAATAATAAAATATTATATAAATTTAAATCATTGTCCTTGTCTATATCTATTATATATATATATAATACAAGTTATACCATAATTAAATTTTATATCCTTTTTAAAATTTTATTGGATCGCGCTCTTATTTCGTTCATACAATACAATTATATATTTAGTTAAGCAAATATAAAATAATACTTTTACATAAATAATTATGGTTACCTGTGTGTTTACACGGGTATCTAAACTAGTTTACATAATTTATCATATACTATTATTATTATTATAGCAATAACAAACTTTACTGAAATATATTGAACACAACTTGTAGGGACTTAACATTCTCTCCCATTATGTTTAATTTACAATAGAAGCCTCAGATTTATCAGAATTTTCAACCATGATCATATCTTTTGTCTTCATAGGAGCAAATGATCATAAGCATTAAAACAAACTTTTCTGTTTTGGAGAAGGGAATATGCTCTTTTAGCATTTTTTGATTCTTCAAACAACTTCCCCTCAAAAGTAGCTCTTGATTAAAACTATGACTTGAAACTTGCTCCCTTTCAAATTAGTGAATAGTTGTATTCTTCTCTTTAAAACTTTGTCAGTTGCTCTTGTTTCGTCTTTTTAGAAAATAAAGATCTCATCTCCTTAAAAAGTAACAGTTGAATTTTCAATTTTAAGACACATGCACTTGATGTATCACATGTATCAGCTCCCCCTTGACTTGATATCCCCCTCAACATATGAATTGTCATATCTTCAACGGCACACTTTTGATGAATTTTTTCTTCTTATAAAATAAATTTGAACTCATCTTCATCTTTAACTTCAACTCTGTAAGATTCAACTCGTTATGTCTTGTATTTTCTCAAAATCGAGTGAATTATCTTCCTTAAACTTGATTTTTCCCCTCATGATGGTCAGAATCATCATGATCATCGTGCATTTGTAAACTACATTCAGCTTGATTTTGGCATGAGTCTATCAGAATTATATGACAATTAACGCAACCGTTGTAACACCAGAATCACATAGATTTCTTGTTAACATGTAACACCCGTTTTTTAAAGGTGCACCAAGGAAATACCAATAATATTTTATTAAAAAGGGGAAACAAAACCGGCTCATGTATAATATAAAAACAGTTCCCTTTGATGTTGCACAAAAGTTCTTTAGTATGTCCACATGAAAGCCTCGTCTGCCATATAACCTAAAAAGAATAAACAACAATAGGAATGAGCTACAAAGCCTAGTGAGTAACTCCACAAAGTACTCAAATGATAACAATCAACATGTAAATGCCATTTCATATAAATCTCACGGAATGCTACCGTAGCGCACTAGCGGTAGTCTTAGCTTTACACATCTGTCCGCTACCGAAGTAGACATCCTGTAACATACTAATCATGTATCCATGTATCACATATAACACTAATTAAAAGCTGTAAGTTGTACCATTGCAAAGCAGTGCATTATAAACTCCATAACTGTATTTGGAGACCAATAGTGTGAGTATTGGATCTCCCTCCCATAATATATACATATACATATAGAGACCCATAGGGTGAGTTTGAGCCTCCCTCCCTTTATATACTTGGTACCACGTTAACTCCCATATTATTCGCTACGAAGCTATACCACCTGTATAGCGACACAACTATCTCGCATAATTTACATATATATAGAGACCCATATGGTGAGTATGAGTCTCCCTCCCTTTATATACTTGGTGTAACACCGTAATTTTGTCTTAGATTTTTCATTTTAAAACATAGCGGAAGCGATATCATAAACTGAAAATATTTACAACTGAATATATACAAACAGTTTTCCGAGTCAACCATAATTCAAAATATCAGTGTTACAAAAACTACGGCTCATCACAAATGAATTATCAGAGGGCCAGTCAATTACTCCCCAAGCTAACCCACTCTCAGCCGAGCCGCTGACTTACCAAAAACCTGTAAAAAGAGTGAGAGGTGGGGGATTAGCACAAAGCTAAGT
>JAUEJL010079691.1:0-15419 GCA_032274825.1 Drosophyllum lusitanicum
GTTAAGCATCAATAATAATACATAACAAAAGTTGCCCGGCTTGCTTCCAGGACCCCCACCCCACCACTTACCCATGACCCACCACAGCACACACAAGAGAAAACGGACCCTCCTTTATTTCCCCCAAATTTAGAGTTTGTATTTAAGCCACAATTAATAGTAAAATTTAAGTAAACAATTTTCTTCTTGTAAAAACAGAAAAAAGTAAGTCGGGTTACATTGTAAACGACACTGATTGAAAAATCAAATGGCTTACTTCTTTCGATATTCCTCTGATCTACGTAACATGTTTTATTTTATTATTATTATATGCGTGAAATAAACTAAAAAAGAAAATGAAAAATGAAAGAAATGTATGAAGAAAGAAAATTAGTAGATTTTACGTATCATTTTATGGTGAATAAGAAGATGAAGTAGGACAAAAAAAGTAAGAGAATATATTATTTTTCTTTATTTTATTATTACGCGTGAAATAAACTAAAAAAGAAAAAGAAAAAGAAAAGAAATGCGTAGGAAAGTAGAGTAATGGCGTTTATGAGATGTCCATGTGATCCTTTAATTCACACATCATGTGCCAAAAGGGTCAAATCAAACTAAACCAGCACACATTTATCTCAATCATCACAACCCTCCAACTTTGAATTTCCTATCACATTAGGAATGTTGGCTTGCAAACTTAAAAGTCAAATTAAGAACACTATAGCTTTTTCACTCATATATGTCAAATCAAAGGGGTTATATAGATAATCAAGTGGGATATATAGAATCACCCTTGCTATACATGTTTAGCTAAAAAGAATGGTACGTTGCTCGACAAATTCATAAGTTCGCTCAAACATAATCCTAAGTTCTCATGATTAATCCTGGTTTCGCTTCTTTCTTATGTGATTACCTTATTTATATTGGTCATGAGATCGGTCCATAAAAATCGAACAATAAACAATCTAAACAAAAGATATAATAAAAAAGATAATTGTGATAATTAAATATCAATAACATACAAAAATGATTGTTCTGGTTTTAGATGATTATTACAAGATAGAATAGAATTAGTGGTGGTCTCATAATTTGAAGTGGTGGGAGAGATGATACCATGAGTTAAGAGTAAAGGGAGCGGCGCATTCTTAAGGCGGGGAAGGGGCCACCATGCTATGGAGACCATACTGCCACTACATGCTTGGTGGATTGCCGTGGAGAGTTTCAGCAAGGAGAGAAGGTGTGTGGTGAAAATCATGCGACGATTAGTAGAGTTTTTCTTTTCTTTTCTTTTCTTTTTCTGATTTTTGAGTGGTAGTTGAGTTTTATAATATGGTGTTGTGAGTAATCACTATGTTGTTAAGTAGTGAGAGTGAAAAACTGACGTGACAAAAAATCTGATCTCCGTCTTAATTTTTATGGGTTTAGTTCTTTCCAACCTGATTTTTTATACCATTGGTCTATCATACCTAAAATGACTAAACTACCATTATCATATTCATTTATTGATTTTCTGTAACTTTTAATTGATTTATAATATTAATTAATATACAAAATTATTTCTTAAATACACGCACACTAAATCCACTCTTAGAAACTTTGACACTTTGACTCATATCTACAATGCCACCACATACTCCTTTGATGCAACCTCACAGTCGATTCCACGTTGCCATTTTAATAACACTGTTACGATGTCACCACTTCCTATGCCACCACTCCAAGTCGCTTACCTTTGAATAAAGAAAACCAATCGCAAAACAAGAACAGACTCTGAAATGCCAATTGATGAACCCAAATCGGAAAAACCCAACCAAACCTTAACACTTACATGGGTTAATTGCTCCAATACTCTAGAATTCCAAACAATGAACCCTAATCTCAACTCTGGAATCCAAATTAATGAACCCTATTGGCCCCTTAATGGTCAATCGCTCCAATCTCAACTCTGGAATCACCCTCGATGAACCTTATCTGGCTAGAGAAATTGAAGTAGGCAGTTGGAGAAATCGTAGTGGGTAGTAAGAGATATCAAGGTGGATCTCCTAATTGCCCCTTCGATGGTTAATCACTCCAATCTCAACCTGAAATTGTTGCCATTCTTATTTTAAGAACATAATATTAGAAACAATGAGTTGTGTTCAATAAAGTTAATTTAAAAAACATAGTCTTGAAATTTTAATATTCAATCACATGTGATTCAGTACAAATCACATGTGAATTGTAAAAGCATCACATGTGAATTACGAAAAATTACGAAAATGCCACTCCGTCCAAATGTTTAAAATTTAATCTGGATCATTGATGACATTGATCCAAAGGCTAAAATTAGTCCCTTAAGACTATAAATAATTATGGACTATATTGAACATTCTTCTAGACATAATATCTAGTTTTATTTTGAATTATTGTTTACCCAGTGAAAACACACAATAGTAGACATGTCATTGCCACGTCACTGAAACTGGTGTCACGTCAAAATATAGCAGGTTCAATACATTTAATGGTAATTTAAGAAACCCTATAGATAACAAAGGGACTAATGTTAAAAAACGGGTCAGAATTAATTGAACTCGTAAAAATGAAAACTCGTAAACTAGATCCACAGTTTCAATCAAATGACAAAAATTTTAATTTACTCCATAGATTTTTATTCTATTAAAGGAGTACAATGGTATTTCCATGAACTGTAAACATATGCACTCATTATTTAGGTTAGCTTTACAAGAAAACTAATCTAATTCCCTTTATACTTATCAAAGTTCTAGCTTATATCTAATTACTTAGTTATATGTAAACCCTTAACTAATATATAATGTAATTATTATATATTGTTAAATTAAAGAAAGGGTTGTCTAAAAATAGTGAAAATAAGTTCAAGGTGTCTTAAGGGTGAATCTGTTAAAACTAGAACTTTAGTCCTCAACATTTTGAAAGTCTAATTTAGAATAAGGTTAATGATAGGTTCCTCTTTCGAGTAGAGGTGGACTCCAAGCAAGAAAAGGAAGAAGGAAGAAGGAGATTAAGGAGAAGAGAGCTTTTCATTCCATATTTTTCAATAGTTACAGGCTCTTCCATATTTGTAGTATTCTATCAAGGATAAAAATAAAGGAAAAATAATTAATAATTACTTCCTAGTTTGTTATTCACGCAACACCTTCCTGCTAACAAACTAGGTGACGTAATCAGCCATGTAGGCTGGTGCTCTTGTAGACCTTCTGCCAATGTGTGACATTGGGGGGTGTATCATTCCCGCCTCCTTGGAGATTGACCTTGTCCTCAAGGTCTGACAATTCAATTTCTGGAATGGCTTCAGTGGAAATTGGCAGCTGACCTTTGAATTCTTTCAACATAGAAACATGGAATACTAGGTGAATAGAAGAATTGGCAGGCAAATCCAACTTGTAGGCCACTTTACCTATTTTTGCTATTATTTTATAAGGACCATAATAACGTTTTGATAACTTTTGAGAACTCCTTGTGACAATCGATTGTTGGCGGTATGGTTGCAATTTGACCAACACATAATCATGGAGTTGAAATGATTTTTCTGTTCGGCGCTTATTTGCTTGTTGTCGCATGCGATTCTGGGCACAAAGAATGTTTGATTTTAGAGTTGTGAGAAGAGTGGTATGGTGTGATAAGGTAGTATCTAAGTCGATGTTTTTCGAATTCCCTTGTATGTAATGAGGAATCGTTGGTGGTAACCTTCCATAAACTGCTTGAAATGGGGTCATTCGGATGGAAGACTGCCATGCCGTATTATAAGACCATTCAGCCTATGATAAATATCGTGACCAAAGACGAGGTTCATCTGATACGAAGCAGCGAAGGTAATCTTCTAAACAACGATCTAAAACTTCCGTTTGACCGTCAGATTGGGGGTGGTATGCGCTGCTCATCGCCAAAACTGTTTTGTTTAGTGAAAAGAGTTCGGACCAGAATTTGCTTATAAAAATTGGGTCTCGATCGCTGACAATTGACTTTGGAAACCCATGTAAACGAATAATCTCATCTGTGAAGATTGTTGCTAATTTCTTAGCATCCAACTTTGGGGGTAAAGCTATGAAATGAGCTGCTTTCGTCAATCTGTCAACTACTACCAAAATTGAAGTCTTTCCTCCTGATGGTGGTAGACCCGTAATAAAATCCATTGACAACTCGTCCCATACTAACTCCGGAATTGATAGAGGTTGTAGTAATCCTGATGGAGGAGACGTAGTGTATTTTATTTGCTGGCATATCGTGCACTTAGCAATGAACAATGCTACTGATTTTTTTAAGTTTGGCCAATAAAAATTCGATGAGATGCGTACCAAAGTACGTTTGTTGCCTGCATGTCCCCCCATTGGAGATGAATGGTATTCTTCCAATATCTTGTTCCTGTAATCCTCAAGTTCAGGAACGAAAATGCGATTTTTGAAATAGAGCAATCCATCGATGAATGTCAATGGTCCCGTTGATTGGTTTGCTTTTACCACCAGTTCCTTCCCATCTGGGTGTTCAACCCAATATCGACGGAATTCTTCCAAAAAGACGAATACCGGAGATGATGCATAGGTGATGGACATGAGTTGTTGCCTGGAAAGTGCATCCGCAACAGCATTCTTTAATCCTGACTGATACATAATTTCATAATCGAATCCCATTAATTTTGTGAGCCATCGTTGCTGTTCCGGAGTTTGAATTGTTTGCGTTAATAAGGATTTCAGGCTCTGATGGTCTGTGATGATTGTGAAATGTCTGCCCAGCAAGTAATGACGCCATTTTGCAACTGCTGAGGTAATAGCAAACATTTCTCGAGCGTATGTGGAAGCTGCCTGTATCCTCGACGATAACTTCTTACTGAAGAAGGCGATTGGGTGTTTGTCTTGGCACAAAATGGCACCTACAGCTGTGCCCGATGCATCAGTCTCGACAGAAAATGGTTTGCTGAAATCGGGTATCGCTAGAACCGGGACTGTTGTCATTGCTTTTTGTAAATTGACAAAAGCTTCTTGTTGTTTACTTCCCTAGTTGAAGCTGTCCTTTTTTAGCAGATCTGTAAGAGGGGCTGCTAAGGATGCATAGTGTTTTACAAACTTTCTGTAGTATCCCGTTAGGCCTAAAAATACACGGAGTTGTTTGATGGAAGATGGTTGTTCCCACTGCATGATTGCTTGGATCTTTTCTGGGTCTGTGGCGACTCCTGCTGCTGAAATTACATGTCCTAAAAACGAGATTGACGAGTGGCCAAAGGAACATTTGGATTCCTTCACAAAAAATCTGTTTCTCTGCAATAATGTCAGTACATGTGCCAAATGTTCCAAGTGTTCTTTGATTGTTTTGCTACAAATCAGTATATCGTCAAAAAAAAACTAAAACGAATTTTCGAAGTTCATTACGAAAAAGTGAGTTCATTGTAGCTTGAAATGTTGATGGTGCGTTTGAAAGACCAAATGGCATGACGATGAACTCAAAGTGACCATCTGTTGTTCGAAAAGCTGTTTTTGGGGTGTCGTTCGGATTCAATCGAATATGAAAATACCCTTGGCGTAAATCAAGTTTAGAAAAAATTGTTGCACCATGTAATTCATCTAAGAGTTCATCAATTGTAGGTATTGGAAATCTATCTTTGATTGTAATGGAATTCAAAGCTCTATAATCAACGCAAAATCTCCAACTTCCATCTTTTTTCTTAACTAAGAGGACTGGTGATGAAAAGGGACTGGTACTTGGTTTAATTACACCCTCCTTGAGCATTTCAGAAATGAGTCTGGTTATTTCAGTACGCTGGAATTGAGGGTAACGGTATGGTTTTACATTGACTGGTTTTGAGTTTGGAAGTAGATGAATATGGTGATCGAGTAGTCGATGGGGTGGAAGGTGGGTTGGAATTTGAAAAACAGTTGGGTATTTGGCTAAGATGGCAGTGATATCAGGGTGTATTGGTTGAGGCTTGGTATCTGAAGGTGTAGATTCGGAGAGTGATAGGAAAGTGAAAGCGATTATTGAATGAGTATCTAAGGACCGGCGAAGGTGGGAGTGAGACGCTTGAGTGATTGGTGTGTTCCTATTACCATTGATGGTAATTTTTTGGCCATTATGGTAAAATGACATTGTGAAGTCAGAGTGGTTGGTGAGAACAGGGCCTAAGGTACGCAACCAAGAATTTCCTAATACCAAGTCACATCCATGAATTGGTAGTGGTGTTTTGAATCGAAAGTGTTACCGAAGGGAGTAAACCTTGTGTTTCCAGCGTGTGGCCATTCCAAACTTTAACTATGAAGGAGGAATTGATTGGCGGTGGAAGAGCTATCAGTTTCAAACAATTGGGATGGATAAAATTTTGGCTACTACCACTATCAATTAAAGTGGAAAGAGATTTACCATTGATGAAGGCTGTGCATCTGAAAGTCGATGGTTGAGTGGCTCCGGTGAAAGAGAGCAACGAAATGCTAAAGAATTGAGATGACTCTTCTAGTGGTGTTAGCAGATCAAGTATGGGATTGGTCCCTGAAGTAGGTAACTGTGTGTTGAAATCAATGAGTGGTTCTAATTGAGGAGGAGATTGTTCTGGATAGTGGACAATTGAAAAGAATTGGGCCTTACACTTATGGTTTGGGCTGTATTTGTCGTCACATTTAAAACAAAGTCCCTTTTCTCTTCTTTGTTGGACTTCCAACGGTGTGAGCTTTCTAAATGACGATGAGTTTGATAAATGGTTGGGCTGGGGACTTATAACTTTTGCTTGTTGGGTTGTACCAGTGTTTGGTGGAAATGTAATTGTAGACTGATATGTTTTTGGTGTTTGGAAGGGTTGAGTACGAATTAGGGCTTTGGAGTTTGGTAACTGCGATTGTTGTGATAATAATTTGTCCTCGATTAATTTTGCGAGACCCATGGCTTCTGTTATTGAATTTGGTTTGAGAATTTGAAGTTCACGGTGAATCTCGGGTTTTAATCCTGATAAAAAGATGTTGAGAAGAGATCTGGGAGAAAGCCCATGTACCTGGTTCGAAAGTTTTTCGAACTCCGATTGATAATCAGCGGTGGATGAGTGTTTATAGAGTTTATACAAGGCTGCTTCATGGTTCACGAACGAAGAAGGACCGAAACAGAGCTCAATTGATCTACAAAATTCTGGCCAAGTGGTGAGTTGTTGGTTCTGGTATAACCAGTTAAACCAACTTAGGGCATCACCTAGAAAGAAGAAGGTAGCAAGGTGGATTCGATGTTCCTCTGGAGTATTATGAAGAAAGAAGTAGCGTTCGGTCTGGAGAATCCAATCAGAGGGGTTTGAGCCATCGAATGTTGAAATTTCGATACGTATGGGTCGTATTTTGAAAGGGTTCCGATTGGGGTTTTGCAAAATCGGCGGAGTATGAGATGAAGATGATCCGTTAAACTGAGGTTGGAAGATCGGTGGTGTTTGCGGTGGCGGTGGTGGATGCTCAGGCGATTTTTGTAATCTGGCCATGTTGAGAAGAAGATCATTCACGGAATTGGTAAGGTTTTTTAACTGAGAATTGGTGGTTTGGGAAGATTGGAGTAATTCTGCAATTGAAGCATCGTGACTTGCAATTGCCGTTTGAAGCTGATTTGTGATGGTGTTTAGGGCATTAATATTGTCTTCTGTGTTTTGCCAACGAGTTGGCATGGTGATAAGGCTGATGGAATGATTGGAAAGGTAGAAGGGAAGCTCAATGAAAGCACCAGTGATAGGTTCCTCTTTCGAGTAGAGGTGGACTCCAAGCAAGAAAAGGAAGAAGGAAGAAGGAAGAAGGAGATTAAGGAGAAGAGAGCTTTTCATTCCATATTTTTCAATAGTTACAGGCTCTTCCATATTTGTAGTATTCTATCAAGGATAAAAATAAAGGAAAAATAATTAATAATTACTTCCTAGTTTGTTATTCACGCAACACCTTCCTGCTAACAAACTAGGTGACGTAATCAGCCATGTAGGCTGGTGCTCTTGTGGACCTTCTGCCATGTGTGACATTAGGGGGTGTATCAGTTAACTATTCTTGTGTCTGTCTATTATGCATAATAAATGTTTTCAAAATTAAAATTAGTATAAAAATAATTGAGATCTATTATGTCACAAGGACTAAAAACCAAGTTTTAGCACAATCGGGTTAAAAAATTTAATAAAAGAATTTGCATAAAAAAGAAGTTAGAAAAGTAAATTTTGTATATAAATTGAAATATGAATACATAAATTTATTAATCAAAATAACTTATTTGTAAAGTTCGCTTTAAACCTTCAACAACCTTAAAACGGCCATGAATGAGTCAAAATTTTTGTTGGAGTCATATTAATCAAGAATTCATAAAATTCACATTTTTATTTTTTGAAATATGTATATATTAACTAAACATAGTTTCATTGTACTATACTTACGATTCTCATTTAGGGGTGTTTATTTTAGTTTATTAAGAACTAATAAACTAGGTTTTAAGTTTGGTTTATTTTTTTTATTTAAAATCATAATAATAAGTTTATAATTTAAAAAACAAGCCAAAAATAGAATTATCGAAAATAAGACCGTTTTAAATTTCATAATATAAGTTAAAACAAGACATAGCACGTCGTTCCATGTGATCTCCTCTCCTTCTCTCCCACATGTCACTTTCCTCCTTTCTTTTTTTTAATTATTATTTAATTTAATTTAATTCAATTTAATGCTTTCTTTACATTACAAAATATAATAATACATTAACATGTTATATTTCATTCCTATAAAATCATGTATGTGGAATCATTTTCACATGTATAACATTATTCCCAGTCATAGCTAATATTACGGTTACAACTTATTATTATGTTAGTATGATTAAATCATGGTTAAGATTCTCTTATGTTGTGATCAAACATAACTCATCATGTTCTTTCACAAATATGAGAGTGAACCTACAAAGAGACATATTCTTGATTTAAAATAGAAGATCCACTCTTATATTTATGAAATAACATGTTTGTTCATAACATGAGAGAATCTTAACCCATTAAATCATTACTCGTGTTTATGTTGTTAATAACTGTTATAAATAGATACAAAAATTTTAAATTAATAATTCTATCATACATAAACACGCGTCGTGTTTCATGAAAATGACGAGCACAAGGATGATGAAGGAGCAACAACGGTGTCGTAAGAAGGAAAATTTTTATGACACGGTGGCCGGTGCATTGTGGTAGCACTACGTCCGGACGTCCGGTGTAAGAAGTGATTACGTTTGGACAAACCTTTTTTTGTCTATTTCTTATCTATCCCTTTGAATTTTTTTATTTATTAAAATGCAACCTAAATTAACTATTTTTCTTTAAAAATATCGCAATTGTTGTATTTGAAAACTAGATTAGATGTCCGTGTGATACACGGGTTGGTTTAAAATGTTGACGCGAAAGGCAATGCAGACATAACGACAGAAACGTGGTATCATGATAAGAAGATACATGATTGTATTTCTTGTATAAGTCATCGATCATTAGTGTTACTATTAAGGGCAATAAGGTTATTGGTTATAATTAAAAAAGAAATTAAAATGATTATATAATATTTTTGAATGATAAAACAAAGAATTTGTTTAAATATGATATTTAAAATATTATAAAGAGTAAATATGATATTTGTAAATTAAGGTAGATAAATAGAATACTTTAGGGTTTAAGAAGAGCATAAATAAAATTATCTTTAATAATTTTGGTTTAAATTAAAGTTAAAATTGAATCCCATTTTGATCTAAAAAGTCAAAATTAGATTTTAATTTTTATTAAAATAGACGGTTAATATTTGATAATTAAAATTTTTATTTAAATCTAATAATTAAGATTATCTAATAGATTTTATTAAAGTTAGTATTATATTTATATTAGAAGTGTAGAAGATTATTTAAAAAAGGTGTCCATTAATACATCACTGTCACTTTTGTTTCTAGCCATTTATCACACATAACTCTATATTAATTAGTAGGTGTCATTTACAAATACTCTGAAAGTTTGATACTTTGCTTGAAACCCAAAATAGATATTAACTTTAACTGAATTAAGCTTTATTTAAGTTTTAGAAAACATGAATTATATGATAAAAACATAATAATCTATTTTTTAACAGCGAATTTAGTAGGCTGTGTCCGCAGTAATTATATAGAACAGTATAAGGGTCTTAAGTCACGTACCATAAGGGAGTAATACCCTCCACCATTTTATTAGAAAAACATAATAATCTATTAGTCCAATATTTCACAACTGTACTAAGTTTTACTATAAGGCACAGTAAAATATCTGCTTATAATAGTGATGTTAAGTTCACAAAAGCATAATAGCTTTTTGGTCCCCTTTCATCTCAAGTTGTGTCAAATTTGACAGGTAACATTATTTCAAAAATATTAAAAATAGACCCCACTGGTAGAATATTTTTTGTTTTAAACATTAAAGTTTTTCAAAATTCAAACCGTTTAAACCTTAAATTTTCATTTAAAAACAATTTAATTTCTCGGGTTTTTATTTTACCCTTTTTACTTTATTATATATGATAACACGGAGATCTTAAACTTGATTTCACCTCTCTCCTTGACTAATTTGTTATCTTACTAGTAATTAACCTATCTCTTGATGTACTCATCAACTATTTTAACAAAGACCATTTCTCAGGACTTGAAACCAACTAAATCGTCAATATCATGTACTTCTAGATTGTTACATGCACACAATGGACAATACTATATTGGGTAGGTTTCGAATTTGTGGAAGAGAGAGTGATGAGATGAGGTGAGGTGGTGTTTGGGTAAAAACGTAGAGGATGGCCGGGGAAGGTGTGTTTGGGTAAATTGATATGTATTATTAAGTCAAAAGGGTAAAATTAAAAATCAAATAAAATTTAAAGGATTAAACCATTAAAAAAAACTTTTAGGTTTAAGTCAAATGCAGTCTAACTTTGAGGTTTAAATCATATTTAAATAAAATTCTAAGGGTTAAACCATTTAAAAAAAAGTTTAATATTTAAACCAAAATAAAATATAAACTTTAAGGTTTAAACCATTATCAATCATTAAATTTACTGGAAAAACATAACAAATTATTGACATCAATTTAAAAGCATCTTGGACCTGTTTTTTTCTCATGATGACAGAAGATTAAATAAAGTGGCTTTAAAATATCCTTCATTGTATTTCAAATTTAATAGTAAATACAAACTTCAAACCATTTTTTTAACAGCTAAATACACACCGCTTCTAATCTCGTATCTAAATCTACACCTTTTGTCCTAAAGTAATAATGTTAAATAACATATATTCATTAAAATTAAAAACTAACTTTAAGTTATGAAAGAAGTTAAGAAGCCCAATACCAATTCTTTCTTAGTAGTGGCCCAACAACTGTAGAGCATTGGATACATTAACTCAGGAATCAGTTCAGGAAGACACCAAGTCACCCAACTGTTTAACTTTATCCAACATAACAAGAGCGATGGCCCAACATTCTGCTCTAAACAAAATCTGTCGTTTGGAACAAAGGTTGAAAATGATTTTAATCATTTATCCTCGTATTTTAGTTTTATCCTCAACATTTTTTAAATCCTTAGATTTCCATTTACATATTAAAATAACATTGAATAGTTTATGTCAGTTAAGGTTAGCCAAACACCCCTTTTCCTCATTCCAAACAATCCCCTTTCATGTCTCTGAATTCAGACATCTCAAACACCCATCTTTGTTTTTTTTCTTCAACGTAACCCCACATGGTCGAATCAAATCCGTAATCAAAGATAAAACGGTAGATTAATCATCTTTTGAGGGATCGATCGTCCGTCCCATAGATTACTTTTGACGGATAAACCAACACTTTATTAATATAAAAACCACTAATAAATAATTCTGTATAATAAAATTACAACCTTGATGACCGACCTATTTATAACAACGAAATGATTTCAATTTAACCTCGTTTATACGAAATAAAACTCCATGAATAAATGACGTGACGTCATCAACAATTACTTGAAAGAGGGGGGAAAAACCATCACCCACAGCAAAATGGGAAAATACTCGTTATTGCCATCATTATTATCCCCCATCCTTTTCTTTCGATTAAGGATGTGTTTGACGAAATTAGCTAAGACTAGAGCTAGAGTTAGAGCTAATTAATTGGTAATCCTAAACACAAGTCATAAGCTACTTGAAAAGGCTTTTATTTTAGGGGCTTACGAGGGACTATGTTTTTAATAATCCTCTCAAGATTTTAATAATCCTCTCAAGGCTAGAGGACGGAGGATTATAAAAACTAGAATCTCAAGCCTCTATTATTTCCCATAAGCCTGTTGCCGAACAGGCCCTAAGTTTGAACCAAACATACCCCTCAATGCTAATTATCAACTATTTGACCATTTCCATCAAAGCACCAAATAAGACTAAAAACAAACTCAGCCACAACTTATAGTTTTCAGTAATAGATCAAGAATTTGTAGATTAACCCTCAAAATTCCAGCTTCAAACAAAACTAAACTAGCTCAAAACCAAGACCAACAAAACAGTAAAATAGCAAACCCAAAACATAATCCATTCAAGGTCTCTACTTATCAGCCTTGGCAGCAGTAGCAGCAGCTTGACCTCTAAGCCGACCAGTCCTTCTAGCTGCAATAAGACCAACCTTTTGACCAGGTGGTGCATCACGACGAACCGTACTTGCATGACCAATATGTTGATGGTTACCACCACCATGAGGATGCTCAACTGGATTCATGGCAACACCACGAACCTTAGGCCAGCAGTTCCTCTTCACACGGAACTTGTGGTATGCATTACCTGCTTTGAGCATGGGCTTCTCCGTACGCCCACCTCCTGCAACCTGACCAATCATCGCTCGACACCCACTCGGCACAATTTTCTTGGCCCCAGACGGAAGCTTGACCCTGTAATTACAAAAGTTGATTCAATGAACAGTATGTTATTGATCATATAATGCAATGCCATGATGTCAGTTTTGAGTGTTTGACTAAAAATGATTATGGTTATAAGTTATAACAGAATAACTGTGAATAAAAAATAACCAGATTCAGAGAAGCACACAGTAAGTTTGTGGAATAAAATTGGATTATTGACACGAATGTAATCCGCAAAGCATCAAACTATCAAATAAGTTTCTAATTATTAAAGTTTTAATAACAAAATAGTCACATAGAAAACTCACATACAAAAAACAATATTAAGGGGTGTTTGGGATTGTTTAAAAAACAACTTATTAGCTTATTCTGTTTTTCAAAGGCAGATAAGCACTTTGAAGTGTTTGGATGGAGAGAAGTGCTTACTGCTTAGAGCTTTGCTTATAACTTATAAGCATAAGCAATAGCAACTCAAACGGATTGATTATTCTTGATGAAGTTACAAGTCTACAATTGGTTTTCAATAAGCTGATCATCTGTATGTTATTATCAGAAAAGCATAAACATAAGCAAACCCAAACACGTCTAATATCACAAGCCAACAAGAGCCAACATTACTTGTATTATCAAAGTTAACCATTTCTGTTATGATAAAAAATAGCTACCTTTTGATATACAAGGGTGCACCATCTTCTATATAACTTGATCATATATTCATATCAATGAATTTAGCTATAAAGCACATGAATTTAAAACTAGAACCTTACTCAGTTTACCCCCCAAAAACCCAACTTTATTACCATTTTCAACAGTAGACATAATTGGAATTCGCACAACAGGTCAAATTAGCATAACTAGCCAATAATATTATCAATAGCATACAAACGATGACATAAAAGATTATGTAATCAAAACCCAAAAACATAATCCGGTAGAAATAATATAATTTAAATAATTTATACCTGGTGGTGCCATTATCAGGATTGTGGCTAATAACAATTGCATAATCACCAGAAGCCCTAGCGAACGAACCACGATCACCGACATGATGTTCAACGTTGCAAACAACAGCTCCCTCAGGAATAGATCTAAGAGGAAGTACATTTCCGACCATCAAATTGGCCTTCTTACCACAAAAAACGAACTGGCCGGTGTACATCCCTTCGGCAGCGATGAACAGCTCCTTCTGATGCTTGTAACGGAAGGGATGACGGAAGGTGACGCGAGCAAGAGGAGCACCACGGCCTGGATCGTGAATGATCTCAGTGATGACACCTTTGAGGTAACCATTGCGTTCGCCGAAGTCGAGGCTGCGGAACCTCGCCGGACCCTTTCGGTGGTGCGTGTGGGACTTGAAGACAGACCCTGCTCCCTTACGCTGTGCCCTAATCACACGTCCCATTGCTGATTCTCTCTCACTCTCTCACCTCTCTCTCTCTCTAGGGTTTGGGGACGACGGCTGATTCAGGGGGTGGAGATCATATAGGGTTTTACAGAGATAAGGGTTATTTGGGTTGGGCTTTTGTAAGAACGATTTGAGCCCAATTGCAATTGCAAAGTTTTTAGTCGTTTAACTCTCTCTTTACCATAAACTAATGTGATTAATTAATACTTATAAGGAGGTCACACTGAGTTTTTTTAATAATTAGTTAGACGTTTAGTTTTATTGGTTATTTAAACTTAGATGATTTTAACGATGATAAGTTATGTTAACCGTTAGAATCATAATTTGTATAATTTATGTTTTATAATAAATCAAAATTAGTTAGTCTTCTGTATTGTTCATAGTTGGTTTGTAAATTCTTGATTTAAATATTTTAATTAGTTAGTTAGTAGTTTTTAGTTATTCATTATATTCTTGCCGTTTCATGTGGAGAATATAGCTAACTTGCCTCAGCTATAATGTTACAGGATTCAATCATACCTGTTAGTATTGTGTGAGTATTGTGTGTGATGAAACTTAGATAATTTTAAATCCAAATATTAAAATCTGATTCGCACATTAGTGACCTATCTCCCAATTATGTGTAAGATGCATTATAACCTTAACTATACGTTTTACTTTGACACCATAGTAACCTTGTATGAATGGAAAGATTGTGCTATTATGTGATGAAATGCTTAGTATCTAGAGATGAAATCGTAAACATATATTAATTTAATGATATTACATGTATTATGTGAGTAATACTATTGTTATGTTTTACACGTGAACTTGCATAGTAGAAAGAGAATAAAAGAATTAAAAAAAGCTTATTTGGAAGAATCTAAAAATGGGTGGTGAAGGGTAAAAGTGGAAAATCATTCTTTGTGGGGTAAAGTAATTCACTCACTACATGGTTTTAAGAGGTCAAATGCGATAGATCCTCTTGACACAAAGAAAAAAGGCGTTTGGGTTTGATTGTTAGTGTTGAGAGTCAATTGCGGGCTTTTAACATTGACATCAAATCCCTTTGTGAAAGCAGATTGAATCAAGACTCTAAGGTGCTGTTTGGTTTGATGAAATCCTTGGGATTCATTAGGAATTGGAATCCAATTCCAAGGAATTCCCGTGTTTGGTTGGCACTTTATCAATGGAAT
>JAUEJL010079702.1:0-15418 GCA_032274825.1 Drosophyllum lusitanicum
GAAAACAAACATGGAATTTGAAATATTGATAAAGAAAATCGTAGTTGAAACGGAAAACCGTATTCGAAAACCGTACCTGAAAACCGAAAAAATTCTCGCCGGTGACATTTAGTCTAAATGGGTCGACCCGAATGTCAACACGAACCCGACACGGGAAAAAACTGACACGACCCGAACCTAACACGAAAATAAATGGGTCAAAATTGGGTCAACACGAAACTGACCCGAACCCGATAACACCAACCCGACCCGAATTGACAGCTTTACTTACAGCCTTTGTTTTCTATACATCCAAAGGTTCCCTTTGGTTCATAATTATATATTTAATAGGTTCATCAAATAGACACAGCTTGGATAAATCAAGCAACCATCGCTAATTATTGAAGTTTACACTCATTTCCTTGTTTGTACTGCCACTGATGTTTACTCTTTTGTGTATGCTTCAGGACGGACCCGAGTTGATGGCAAAGAATTCTTCAGACAAGTGAGGTGCTTCCCTTTGATTATAACGACGAAAATAACCTTCTTAGTTTTTAATAAGCGGGGTCTTCATTAAATTTGGCATAATAAACTTGCAACAATCATGTATTCATCAGGGGCAGATTGTCTTATGAGCAGTTTAGCGCCTTCTTAGCAAATGTGAAGGAGTTAAACTCCCACAAGCAGACAAAGGAGGTATGTCCACATAACTTTTCTTGCATTTGTCACACTCAAATCATTCATTCATTTATTATTATCATTATTAATTTTTTTTTGGTTTTATCAGGATACATTAAGGAAGGCAGATGATATCTTTGGCCCAGAAAACAAAGATCTTTATGCTATTTTTGAGGGATTAATTACTCGTAACGTCCATTAAAAGTACCACCACGTGTTTTTTGTTCACACCATTTGCAATTTACGTGATGTTTATAACGAAGTCATAATATGTATCGCAAAATTTCTTGTTCATAGAAAATGTGAAAAAAAAAATTAAGAAATTGGAGAAATTGGTGTTCACAAAGTTTGTGCATTCAAGTCTCGTAGTGGACAATGGTGTAGATTTAAGAGTATAATTAAGGTGTGTGTTTTACCGTTAAAAAAAACATAGTAGACCAACAAACCACTTGTGACATATATTTTCCTTCCTTTGGACCAAGTTGAAAAATCAAGCATCTTATGGTAAAGAAAATTTTGATTAGGTTGCACCTTAAAACGAATGTATGGTTTAGTTTATTAAGAACATATGAATTCGGCATATTTTTATAAGTTAATTTTTTCTTTTCATCATTCTATTAATCTAAGACCGGTTATTACAATAGACCAGTCAACATTGCTTATTATCAGTATTTTACGAATGATCATGTCGTTAGACTAATCCCATTTGAGACCAAAGTTAGAATTAGTTGATTAAGGCCTTCAGTTTACGTAGCGTTAACAATCCCTGTCTTGTTCTTACTCAAGAACAACTTGCCCTTTTTTTGACAGAGTCTTATGAGCTGGCTAACTTTTTGAAATAGGTATTAACTTATGATAATCATTACCAAAGAGTATTTGACTTATCAGTATTTGATGTTTAAAATGATTACTAAGGTCTTGATAATAAACAAGATATAGATTTAGAAGTAAGTTCATTTGATGTGTAAATTCTGACGTGTAAAAAAACTTATGACAATCGTTGATTGTGCAAAAGAATAATATAATATTGAATTACAAAATTTCAGTAAAAGTCTGAATTTACCATATTGTGAAACTTCAAGATAAAGGTAATCAATTCAAAATAAATAAAAATCAAAGAAGCAAAAGTAACCGAATTTTAAATCTATAAACTACTTATTTATAAATTACTACCTTCTTATATCTATATTCATACAAAGCAGCCTAACTAACTACTTTTATTACAATATTGATCCTCGAACTTTAGTTTCTCTTCCATGACATATTCTTAGAAATACGAGGAGTATTCTCCACCAGTATTTACCATATCAAGTTTTTTTTTTTTATAATTATTATTTAGAGTTCTCTCTTCTCAAGGGTTTTGTTTTCTATTTAGGCATTCTTTATAATCCTTTTAAGAGCAACAGGAGTGGTTGCATCACAAGGTCGTTATAAGGTGTGAATCTCTCATCACAAGCTTTGCAACTCGTCATTACCAATGTGATGTGTCAGTGTATGGATCGTTATTCTTTTCTTAAACAATCAAAATTTAAGTAAAATAATGGTGTGTAGATTCATTGATACTAGTGATGTATGTTATGTCTGAATCTCCCATTGCAATGTGTTCATGTATGGCTCGTTATCCACAAGCTCAGGGTGCTAGTAATGAGTTTACAAACTTGTTATTCTTTTTTTGAACAAATAGAATTTAAAATAAATAATTATGTATGGATTCATTGATAGTAATGATGTATGTTGTGACTACGAATTATTAGTGATGAGTTAGTGATATTGACATGTCACTTGATGATGACTGCTTTAAGAGGGTATAGGCCCTAAAAAATTTGCTTAGAAAGCTTATTAATATTCTAATAAGTTCTAAAGTGAAAAATATTGTTAATCAAACTCCTCCTTAGACCATGAGTAGCACCTTACTCAATCTAAATCAACCCAAATGTCAAATTAGCTGTCACATCAGTTTTTTTACTTTTTCCTTCCAAACCCAAATCAACCCAAAACCCAAGTAGCACCCATCCCAAACAACCCAAATATTTTCTCTCTTCTTACTCTCTCTACAAAACCAAAAAAAGGAAATCTTCAGTTTCGTCGGATTGCCAAACCCTAAAAGGCGGAGGAAGGAAAGAACCCGAAAGTAGCGTAGCGGTGCTTCGAAAGAAGCCGCATCAACCCGAGAGCCATACGCATGGCCTTAAAAAAAAGTTCTAAACAACTCAAAAAAGTAAAAGAAACAAAGAATAAAAACCTTGATGAAGGAAATTGAAAATTAGCAAATAATTGATGGGCCATTATGTAATCAAGTATAAATATAAATGAAAGATGGGGGGCTTGAGAGGGGGGTAACCAACCATGGCTACCACTATTTCTCCATGTCTCCACCATCTCTCTCATTTTTCTGTCCACCAACAGATTCAGATGAAGGGTTCTTCTTCTTGCATCTCTCATGATCATGGTATTCCAACATTTATCTTCAAATTCTCCAGCTTCTCTCTCTCTCTCTTTTTTACTTCCTAATTTCTCGATTCAATAGTCCAAATCTTCTGCATTTTCTAATTGAAACATTAATCCATGTTTTTCTTTGATTCCGGATCCTCATCGTTAAAATTTTCTGATATATCGTGTTCTCATCACCTTCCAATTCGCCAATTGTGGATATTATGATTTAGGTCAGAAATAGATACAGTTTTTTTTAATTATATATGTGGAACGATACATCTGTGATTCTGGTAATCATGTTGGTTTGTTGTTTATCTTCTATGGGATTAAGAACTTTTTGTGTATGTTTTTTGTATTCAATTTTGCTTATGATGTTTATATCATGTTAATTTTCAGTAAGATATGGCTGATGAGGAAAAGAAGGAAGGGGTTATATTTGCAGTAGAAAATAACAGAATTCTTTTCTCTGATTCTTCTGTTTCTATTTCTGCTCAAGGTAATTAACAATGTCCACCATTGACTGCAATTCATACCTTTTCTGGCTTCAATGATTCAATCCTAATTATTAATCAGACAAAGTACCTCACAAGTTTCAGAATGCTCATTAAGACTAATGAAGTTTCAGAATGCTGTAAACTGCACTATGTTTGCTATTAAGGTTAATAGATGATGTTATTTCGGGAAGCGGTCTTTGTACCGTCTACAGGATTGAGTAATGTTGTTACTGTTGTTATTTCTTCGATATTGGATTACATTTCATGTTTTTAGAAGTGGGAATGGGGCAAGGAGCTACTAAATCCTTAGGTAGTGAAAATAGCAAATGAAACGCATAAAAAATTTAGAAGATTTTCCTGCTTGACTAAAATTATTCAACAACATTAAATTGCTGAAATTTAGCTTTGTAGATGATGCTGATGATGATGATGATGATGATGATGATTCGCCAGTAAGGAATATTGAAGATAATAAAAGTAAATCTGAGCCAGCATCACCTACAAGCTACAATGCTGCAGAATCATCATATCTTGGATTTGGGATTTCAGATTTAATAGCTCTTGTTGATCCCAAAACTCAGCCGAAGCAATTGTGTGGGTTCTTACACAAGTTAAAGAAGGCACCCTCAGCAAGTTTACATACACTTAATCCTGGATTTCTTAGCATACCATCAATTAAAAAGCTTACTAAGAAAAAGAGTCGAAAACTCATGAGCCAAATGCCCGAATTGCCTTCCCAATTAGATGCTGAATTATATTGTTTTGAGGCTTCGTGGACTAATTTTTCACTCGCACAACTCAAAGATGCAACCGACAACTTTAGTCGTGGTATGTTCACATCAACCAATAATTCTTTAAACGGCCTTTTTTTATTATAAAAATAAAGTCTTTTTGGCTATAACATTGCATTTTGTGTTATATTGCAAAGAAAACTTGATTGGTGAGGGAGGTTATTCTGAAGTTTACAAGGGTCATTTGGAAGACAAGGAAATAATAGCAGTAAAACGACTAATCAGAGGTACACCTGAAGAGATGACTTCAGATTTTTTATCTGAACTTGGAATCCTTGTTCATGTCAACCACCCAAATATTTCTAATGTTATTGGCTATGGAGTTGAGGGTGGCATGCACCTTGTTCTTCCTCTTTCCCATCATGGCAGCTTAGCTTCTCTTCTTTCTGGTTAGTTCTTAATTTTATTTTTCTTTTTGACTTTGCATTTTTTATGAAAAGCAAGGTCACCGAAGGAAAATGTGTGGCTCACGCAGGGTTGACCCAAAACAACATTTTATCCAATTTTTCTGATAGAAAGGTGTCAGATATGATGCTATATTGTTTGGAAACAATCTAGTTTGATGAGGTTTTGTGCATTATAAATACACTTTCAACAATTTTTGATACGTTTGACCCATTTGACCCTTTTCCTTTTTAGCTATTTGACCCATTAGAAATTAAAGATAACCCGAATAAACTAATTCATAAGTAAATGGATCAAAACTACCACCTCTAATTACTTCTATTCTAGTTTCATAATCATTATGACTTTTAAAAAAAAATTTCCATGCCATCTGAAATCATTGTTATTATTCTGTATTTCAATATTTCTATATGTAATCAGGTCAGAAAGAGAAACTTGATTGGAGAACCAGATTTAACATTGCTTTGGGGACTGCATCAGGCCTTTCTTATTTGCATGAGGGTTGTCAACGGAGAATCATTCATAGAGATATCAAGGCAGCTAATATTTTGCTTTCAGAGGATTTCCAACCTCGGGTACTCTTATTGCCTGAAACTACTTGATCATCTTATTAATAGATCAGTATTAATATTATTTTAGTTCTAGGATATCTTTTACTGTTAAACGCGCATTATGGTTAATTTTATTACGCTCAATATGTTTAACTTTTGGTGTGACTATAGATTTCTGATTTTGGGCTGGCGAAGTGGCTTCCAGATCAATGGACGCACCTCACTGTATCACAGTTTGAAGGGACATTTGGGTACGTACATATTTTTCATAGTTCGTTTTCTAAAAAGTTAAAAAAAAAAGAATTTATGGTTGGTATTTAATGGTTTGCTTAATTTGAAGCTTGTTTATTAAACTACAGCTACCTTGCTCCTGAAGTTTTCATGAATGGGTTAGTTGATGAGAAAACTGATGTGTATGCTTATGGAGTCCTTTTGTTAGAAATCATCACCGGGCGTCCTGCTTTAGATGAGTCGCAACAAAGTCTTGTTATGTGGGTATGTTTTCTACTTTTTGAAAAAATGACAAATATAAACCATAAAACTAACCATAACCGCGTATTTAATTACTTGCAGGCTAAACCTTTGATCAATGAGAAAAACCTTGAAAAACTTGTTGATCCTCATCTTGGCGGTGCCTGTGACTTGGAACAGCTGAATGACATGGTATGGATTGCTTCCCAATGCATCAATCAGAATCCAACAGAACGCCCAAAAATGAGCAAGGTAACATTTTGCAGCCCATAAAAAAAAATTTAAAAAACTTAGCTGACTTCTTTTTTCTCTTTCAAAATTCGATGATTTTTCGATTCTCCTTGAACCATTTTTCATGTTTTATTATTCATGGATATATTGAAAGTGATGGGTAAGGTCATTCTATGTTTACATGATATGCAGATAAAAATAATATTTGTATGTTATCAATAGCTCATAGAAGTCAAAAAAAAAAAGGCATAGAAGACTAACAATTTATGCATTTTTTAAGGCATTTCGCAATTTAACAGGTTCCCAAAGAAGTTAAGCTATGCTCTGATATAGCAATTTAAGCATGTAGGTATGATTTCCTTTATCTGAATGCAGATTTACAGGATGCTAAGTGGTGATGAAGGCATTCCTGATTGTGGTAAAAAGTTCATAAAGAGGGCTGCCTTCAAAAGAAGGAAGTCAACTGAGATCCTTGATGATGAGCATTCATTACCCTCACCTCACCATATTCAAATGGAATTATAGAGTTTGTGTTGATTATTGAATTTTGGGAGACTTTTATTTTCTTTTACTTCTTTTTGGAGGGAAAACATATTTGTGCTTTAAACAAAGAAATTACTAAGCTACTAGAGAAGTATTTAATAAGTTCATAGGATCAATTGTACTGTAAAGCTTTCACACACACACACACACACAGACTCACACACACACACACACTCTCTCTCTCTTTCTCTCTCTCTCTCACATACACACACACTCACTGACACACATAATTGTTCTAAAATGACAATTATGTACCTTCTTCACATCATTGTATTCAAGGCCGGCCCATATGGTTTTTATGTCGAGGAAGAAGTGAGTTAATAATGCCTCTATTTGTAAACCATACAATGCACCAAAGAAATATATAACATAAATATTACATTTTTCATCACTTTTACTAGGAATAAATATTTGCAAAGATTGACAGGGAATGTGATTCACATGTAAATTTCAGGTATATTTATTCAACTATTTTTTGAAATTAACAATAAAGCATACCATATAGAAATCAATCTTGAATGGTGAGGTGTGAAGCAAGTTGTTACATGATTCTTTTAGTAGGGCTAAGTACCAGTGTGATCTGTAGATGTGTCAAGAGAACCACTTAGCTAACAAATGCATATATACCTGATAATTATAGTACTATGCAAATATATCAAGCTAAGACAACACCTAATAAAAGAGAAACAAACAATGAGCACCAAAGAAAGGTTAATCAGTGGGCTAAATTTACTTGCAAGTAGGAGTGTAAACAAGTCGAGCTTTTATCGAGTAACTCGAGCTCGGCTTGTTCAAGTCGAACTTTATCGAGCTCGAGTTCGAGCCCAAAAAATGAGCTCGAATTATTTAACGAGTCGAGCTCGAGCTTCTAAGAGCTCGGCTCGAGTCCTTATCGAGCTTTTCGAGCATTGTTTAGTATATCTATATTTATTTATATATGTAATATGTATATATGATGGGCTAATATTAAAACATATTAAAAAACAGTACTTATTGAAACAAATCTACATTATATACGTACTATTTATAATAAGTAATTACTAAAAAATCATTAATTTCAGATTTTATCTATATTTTGAATATTTTGTTTTTGAATTCAATTTTTTTATATTATTTCGAGCTTTTCAAGCCGAGCTTGAGCTAATAATGTACCATGTCGAGCTCGAGCTCAAGCTTAACATAAAATTTCGAGCCGAGCTCGAGCTTGATTCGACTCGTTTACACCCCTACTTGCAAGGTAGGAGCAAGTGCAGACTAGAATTTATCCACAGTGAGATTTATCCAAGGTAAAGGAAAATTTTTATTCTAACTTCATTGTAATTTAGGGTCTAAATATAGACATTGGAAAACCAAGTAAGAAGTTGAAACTTGTAAGAAAAATAATTATAGACATAAATTTAGAATTTATATATCTATTAATACCTTTAATCAAATGATTACATGATTCTGAATTTTCAAGTGGTGGTAATCACTACCAACATACATCCAAAGTTCCAAACCTCTCATTAAGAACATCTATTGTTTAAGACCAGGGGCATCCATCTCGCGGGATGGTGCATGACTGGCTTTCCTTTCATCGCCCCCACTCGCTAATTTTCAAAGTGATGGTTTGAGCGGGTTTGTGCTCACGCCCAGATTTTCCTTTTCTCTCTCTTCTTCTCTCTATCTCTCTCCTATATTTAATTCTTTTCTTTAAAAAAATAGAGAATGGTTGAGGGAGATGGATGTAGGAGTTAGTGAAATGAAGGGGGATGGTAGGGAAAAATGGTGTGACAATGAAAAGTAGTGAAATTGATGCACATAACCTAATAGTAAACTATGTTATAACAAAATTAGAATCAATAAAAGAGTAAGACATGCAAACAGTTTAAAATAAATCCCTAGGGCCCATAAAAAAACCACTTGACTAATGATTGAACTAGATCTTTTAATGACTCATAAGAATAAAAAGTACATACTTTCACATTTGGTTAAAGTTTAATTTCATATATATCCTAATAAAACTTCTTAACTATATATATATATATATATATCCTTATAAACTTTATAATTACATTAAAATCCTCTTAAAACTATTAAACTCTTTTATACATCCAAATACTTAAATTAATTATAGTTATGTTTGAAAATTACAACATATTATCTCTCTAACTTGAAATTATTGTGTTCTTGAAAAATCCATTTAGGGTTCTTGAATCAAATCTTGATTCTTGCATATAAGTGATGTTAGGATGTCTCATATTAATTCCTATAACTTCTATAGATTGTATTATATACAAACAAGTGATTTTAACATTAAATTTATGGATTTGAGTCTAAACCCATTTGAATGGGTCAAATGAGATTTTAGAGATTAATCTTGATGTTGATGATATTAGTTTGAGTTGTTGATGTTATAAACTGTTGGAAAGGTCCCAAAAATCTTAGAATTGTGAAGAAACACTTTGATAGTGGAATTAAGGATGAATAGGTCGGATGAGATGTTGCAGAGCGCCTGGTTTTGTTCGTCCAACACGACGCGTCCATCTGTCCAGCAAGCACATTGCTTTCCTTTCATGTGTTGATATTGGGTTACATTTATAGGTTGGATTATGGATATAGAGGATATCGCACGGAGATAACTTCTTATATCTTGGATCACAAATGAGTACCTCAATCTAGTACTCGTAAATAGTTATTCATGAGTTAATATAATTCTATGTAAATGGATATATGAGTAATATGAATATGGTACAACAATATAGATTAACATATACGAGATTAGGATAAATAGTATGTTTAGTTTAAGTGGAAATAATCACTGATATGCCAAACAGTTAAAGTGATACATATAAGAATTATACAATACTTAATCGTGGTCATATAGATACAAAAATATCTATAATATTAATATACATATACAATACTTATGTGGATACAATGATAATTGTACATATATACGTATTATGATTATCCAAGTATGACTATACGAATACAATACTTTTATGTACAACATACAAGTGTTATGATTACAACCACAGTACACAGATGTGATATACAAGTGTAGTATTTATATTAATACAATTACCAATATACATATATGGGTATAAAAATACAACACGATACATATACAATTATTGTTATATAACTACAGAAATTACTACAATCACACAACTATACATTCAAAAAAAATACATATATGTGTGTAAATATCTATATATACACACACACACAATATAGTATTTCAAATGCAACGGATACAGGTGTATGTTATACAAACACAAATGTTATACAGATACGATGGTTATGTAAATACAAATGTGATACTGATACAACTACGATGTGTTAATACAACTACGGTTATAGTAGTTGAGATACAGATACACTTACAATGTGTGAATACAACTACGGTTACAGTAGTTGAGATACAGTTATATATGCAACGCGGGAACACAATTATTGTTACAAGAATTGAAATATGGATACACTTATAATCCAAATGCAATCATTCAGCAATTATGAATACATAAGCAATTATTATACAAACGTAATAATAAGTTATAGAATGTGTCGAAAGAATAGAGCTTAACCAGATCTAGAATATTATAAGTACTTATTTTGAGTTGTTTACTAGGCTTTACAGCTCATCAGATACTTCTAACATTTTTCAGATACTTGAAGATTTTTGGATGTTAATTCAGAGGATGAGCTCGAGTTTTGCAACCAAATTGTTAAAATTTATTTAAAGCCGGTTGTTCCCCGACTTCTAAATATTTAATACTTTACATACTAAGTGTTTGTAAAGATTTTCGGTAAATGCTTCCGCTACTATTTATAAATTAGATTTTTGGTTACAATGAAATTCTTTTTTTACAACATTTTTTGTAAAATATTATTATGAAAACGGGGTGTTACAAATACAAATCTATTGAAGTTTAGTTTTCTTGTATTACATCCAATATAATATGTAGTATTATTAATCTTTATAATTAAAGAAGCATTTTATTGAAAAAAAAGGGAAAAAAACTTTTATACAACTATTATAATTTCTTTTGTTTAAAACATAAAAAATTAAATAATAATAATAATAATATATATATATATATATATACACACACATATTAAAGAAAAAGAGACTTAAAAAAGACTCTTATATTTACGCTAATACAAAAAAGCATATAAGACAACTCTTTAAAATTCTTTTTTCAAGTAGTTATGCTTTCACTATTCATGTGTTGTTGATTTGATGTTTAATCATGTTTTTGCTTTCACTTCCCCTTTCCCATTAACTAGATTGCTTAAAATTTTAGTCTCTTTTTTAACATACACAAATGCATTATCCAACTTACTATGCACACGCCTCAATGAAAATAGTTGTTGCATAGAAACCCAAAAGAACATGCATGAAATATTTATGCCTAATGTTAAATGAACACATTGCTCAAATCCGATGGAATGTGGTTTGGGTGTTGCCAAGTAAGATAATGGTTTAAGGTTGCGGATGACTTATGAAGGTTTTTTCTGTTTATATATATCCATTAATGTTTATAAAAGGGTTTTGTATGTGTAAAAATCTGAAACAAAAAAGGGGCATAATAAAAACTTTTTTAGCATTAATGGGTATAATGACAGTTTGTGAACATTAATTGGTATAATGAAACTTTTGTAAACTTCATGTGTATATTTAACAAAAAAAACTTTATGTGTCATAATGGAACATTGAAAAACGTTTTTTGTTTTCAACAACTTTAACCCTAAAAATAAAGGAAAATATCATATATGTCCCTCTTAACTTACAAAATATCTTATATACCGAAAACTCAAGTTTTTGATGCATAAAGTACAAGGTTTTAAATCATGATGTGGATATATAAGATATTTTGCAATTTAAGAAAGGCATATATGAAATTGGCCCGAAAATAAATTACTCTTTGAATAGTCATAAAAAAGTTGGTGTTTAAAATCAGAAATTGCTAGCGAATTTGTAACGCCCCGTTTTCAATATAAAACTTTAATGCAACCAAAAATCCAATTTATAAATAATAGCGGAAGCGGTAACTGAAAACCTTTATAAACACTTAATATATAAAATATTTTATTTAAAATTCGGGGAAACAATTGGCACTAAAAAGCTTTAAATAATTTGGTTGCAAAAACTCGAGCCCATCTATTGAATCAACATGACAATCTCCAAGTACCTGAAACATGTTGAAAGTATCTGATGAGCTATAAAGCTCAGTGAGCAAATCAAAATAAGTACTTGTAAAGAATTTTTATTATTTGGTTAAACTTTACTCATTTAATACATTCTGTAACTCATTATCGCGTTTGTATAATAAATATTTCGGTATTTATATCTGTTCAATAATAATATCTGTAATCCTATCTATTCGGATATATCGGTAAAATCACTGTATCCATATCCGTATGATTGTATAGTATTCATATGATAACCGTATATGTACCTCAACTACTGTAACCGTAGTTGTATTCACACATTATGGTTATATCTGTATCACCTTTATGTCTGTATGACAATCGTATTTGTATAACATTTGTATTTGTATAGTTATACTAGTGTCTGTAGAGCTACTTTATCTCTAGATTCGTAATTATGTAACTGTAGTCATATTTGTATATCCATAAACGTATAATAGTAAGTATATTTGTATAAGTATTGTATCTGTATATCTATAGTTGTATAACAATAATGGTATGTGTATGAGTACCGTATGTCCGTATCTTTATGTCTGTATGTGTGTATCTGTAATTGTATTAACATGAGTACTGTACTTGAATCTAAATATTTATATTATCAAGTGTATCTAGTTGGATATTCATATGCATATAAATACTTGTACATCTATAATCATTGTTCGTATGATTTCTTACGTATAACACTTACTCGTATACTTGAATACATAATATATCATGGTTCTTATATTCTACTTTCAAGTATCGAGTATAAGTTATCATCACCTTTTTAAGTACTTGACATATCTCAATTTAACTTTACTTGATCTATACTCATTTATACTATCTCAACTACATACCCGCAGGTATATAAATTTCTTACAACAACATTACTTTTCACAAATATTTCACATCAATATAGATATTAACTTACATGATCATCATTTACAAGTATGAGTTGAGATACTCACCTTAGGTCCCAAATTAATAGTTTGCTATCTTCTAAAAATGTCCTTATCCAGCTTTCAACCTATATGCATACCCCAATATCAACATATAAATTAAGGGTAATTCTATATAGCCTCACTTGATTATCTATGTAGCCCCCTTGATTTGACATATGTGAGGAAAAAAATTACATTGAAAATATAATATTAATATTCTTGATTTGACATGTGTGTTTGTGAGGGGGAGGGGGGCTAAATAGTAGCACCCATAAATTAAAACAACTGATTACTGGATTAGCTTGGGTGTGTCGCGTCTATGGGGACCGACGTGTCGCGTCTGTCTGGCAGTGACAGACGCAACTTGTTTATGCAACATCGCATATTGACCCAAACTCTTCTATTTTGACTTTCAGATGCAATAAAACCACTTATACACTCTTGAAACTTCAAAATACATCTATTAACATATACAAAACCCATTTGAACAATCAATTTTAGACTCAATTAGGATTAACCCCTTCTTGACCCATTTAGAACCCCAAATCCAAACCTTGACAAATTGGAACTCAAATCTATTCATTTGGGTTTTCTAATCTCAGAAATCATACTTATAATCATTCAATAGTTCAAAGAATAACGTATACACTCAAATCTTCAATCTCTACTTTCCTTTGAACTCAAATACATTAGGATAAGGAAGGATCAACTTACTTGATGGGTTCTTGAATCTCCAATGATGAAATAACTCTTCATTTCATTTATTTTCTTGCAAATCTTTCCACTAATTCTCCGGATTGTAGCAATCTTTCTTGTTCTTCGTGGTTCTAGAGTTTTCTCAAAAGTGTATGTGTGTGTTGTTGGCCGTGAAAACAAAGAAGGGAAAGTGGCTGTACACACATATATGTATGTATATATATATATATACACACACACACACACACTTAATGTCGGTATCTTGTTCCCCTATTCAATTTACAACTTAATTATACCATGTCTGTAAACCTCCACGGGGATATATTTGAAAACATTATTCTAAACCATGTAATAATCAATAACTTATCATTATTTTCCCCAACTTTTATTTTAACATCTCGTATAATAATTTAATAAATTTGGGGTATTACAGAATTTAATTGATTTTGTCTTGCTTTTCTTTGTAACTAGATTTTTAGGCGGTTTATAAACAAGCGACATATGCTAATTTCATACCTTAATGAACTCTACTCAAATTATTTGAAATACAAAACTTTATATAAAATCCAATATCTTTAAGATAAAACATTGAGCTAAATGTTATGCTTTTTCACTACAAACATGAAACCGAGTTACTTGGTGATGTGATTAATTAGGTTATAAATTTTAAGGCTAAAAATCACTGATTCTACACTACCACATTACAAGCAAGTATGACTTGTTCGTAGAGCATTATAATGCCGGTAAGTAATGGTTATCGTCTTCACAAGGAACAGCTATGCTAATTTGAATAAATAAATCACTATTAATTAATCTATTAGATTTTAATTAAAGAAAATATGTTTTTTTATAATTAACTAATAAAAGAAACTAACCAAGTAATCAGAGATAAAAGAAAGCAAATTTATGACAGTAATGAAGATTGATTCACCTAGACTCAAATTCCCCTAACATGAAACACGTTGAAATCAATTTAATTGGATAACTTGACTCGACTTCATTATAATCTACTTCCGATTTCATATAGTTATTGTGTTAAGATTTTGATAAACAAGTCCGATTGAAAATCATCTCCATAACCGACCGGGTTCATAATCTATCATCATATTCATTTAACAAAACCATATTATTCTGTGATGCTAAAGACCATACCTTTCAACTTAAGTTACGGTCAAGTGATTCTAATTGTTTTTCTGAACTACCCTTTGGACAATCAAGGCAAACCATCTAAAGAGGAAAACAAATCATATAAACTTCCGATTCATAATCAATGCAAGCCATAAATCACAAGATGAAGGTTAGAGTCGAAAAGAACGGAACTTTACTCGATAAACATGAAAATTAGCATCGAATCGTATGTTAACCAAAAAATCAAAGATAAGTCATGAAAAAGTTAATGAATTTAAGGGAATACAATAGTTAACTCATAGACACAATACATCAAAAACATAAAAAAAGATAGAGTTCATAAACCATTGTAGACAAATGGTAGATAAACCAAATCAATCCCGAAGAAAAAGTAGCCTCAAATCTTCAAAATCCTTGGTATTATTTGGTGAAAAATCCGACCTCTTGGCTTGATTTCATCTCAAAATTGATCTTTGGTTGCCTATTATCGTCCCTTTAGGGCTCTGGTATGAAACCTTAGGTTATATGGTTGAATTCTACCAAAATTAGGTAAAAAAATGCATTTGTAGGGGGTTTTTCTGTAACGGCCCAATTTTCAAAACTCGAAAGAAAGCCTTAAACCAAAGCCATTTGATTAAAAAACAGAATTTAATAAGCTGATGGAAACACCAAAAATATATTTGAACCCTCTGGTTCATACAACAAGTGATACCATCACGATTATAGCAGTTTCCAACAAGCTTGCTATCAGCGGAAGCAAATAAAACATTTCGTATGAAACTCTCGGGTTTATATAAAAGTTATGCGCGCATTTAAATCGAAAGAAATTCCATTTCACAACTAGGAGCGTTATGGTTACAAAATACGTTTTAAGCAGCCAATCATCAACAGTCAAACCGGGG
>JAUEJL010079713.1:0-15418 GCA_032274825.1 Drosophyllum lusitanicum
GTTTTAACTCTTTTCAGGGGATGACCACGGCGGGGCTCCAGTTCGGCGTTGATAGCTCATTACCAATGCTTCCGCGGCTCTAATGACTCGGTTTTAATATTAATAGTTTCAGTGATAAACAATTATGACGGATGTAATTCAAAGAATGTTGTGTACTTAATTTAATTAAATGTGGTCACGCAATTACTTTATCAATATCTATTTATGAATGGAGTGTTTTAAAAAAAAATTGGGACGTTACAATTGCGCGCACGCAATCATATATATATCATCATTATGCATCATAACATACACCTAATCAAGTGCATATTATATTGTATCAACAAGTTATACCTAGCACCAATGCATCATCATGCTTTTCAATCTACACTTAATCAAGTGCATGTTATACCGTGTCAACATGTTAAGCTTAGCATCATCATGCTTTTCAATCTACACTTAATCAAATGCATAACATATCATGGTAATCGTTTCTCATATACATATAACAAGGTATTCTACCTTTCATCAACATATTCGATTCGTTTGTTAATATATGTTATAAGTATATTAATTTTTATGTTATCCGGCACTCACCGGGCTATCTAAAGCTGACCAATATAACGTTCAAGGTCTTCTTGGTTGTCAGGCTCAACTAAACAAACACCCCGAATATCAGTACAACGCGAAACAGCAAATTGTTTGCTGAAACAGGGCTCCTTGCGGCCACAAGCAATGTTTCTTGCGCCTACAAGGGCAGAAAGCTTCTTGCGCCCGCAAGGAGGGTCCTTGCGCCCACAAGCCTGGTCCCTTGAGGCCGCAAGGCTCAACCCTTGCGCCCGCAAGCACTTCTGCACAGACCAGTGCGATTTCCAGCCCATGTTTTGACCATTTTCAATACCAAAACTCAACCAAACGATTCCAATCCAATTTCCAGTGTTCACGTATGAAAAGGGTATTCAAACTAAGCTAGAAACAACAATTCTTACTCACTTTAACATCCAATTCAAGGATTGGGATCAAATTCACCATTTTTTACCCATTTAAACTTATTTTCCAAATTCAACTAAAATCATCACTTTAATTCAAGAATTTGGTTTCTATACACTTAGAAATGGTGTAAGAACAGATTGGAATTATTAGAATCAGTTATTGAGGTCAATTTGCAATTTTGACCCATTTGACCTAAAAGTCAAAAACTCAAGAACAAGAAGGAATCATGGAAGAAAGCTTACTTAAGGATGGAGATGATGAAGATGAAGAACAAGGACAAATTGAAGCTTGTATTATCACTTGAAATCAGATTGCTTGATGATCTCTTGAGTTTGCTCCTTCAACTAGCCAAGAACAAAGAAATGTTGAGTCTGTGTATGTGTGTTTGGCTGTGTACGTGAGTACACAAGTCATAGACCGATTTGTGGGTTGATAATATCCACAAGTGGGTATCTTGTTCCGATTTTCAACATACAACTCAACGCTCGATTACCCGTTTTAACTAACGGGTATATTTTTGGAACCCTCGTTTGAAACCGTTTAATATTTTATTATTTTTATCTATTTTTATTAATATTTTTATAACATCATTTCTTTATTATTTTCTTCTAATTTCAACTTAATTAATTAAATAAAAATTCTTTTATTCAATATTAAACTCAAGATCCGATGTACCAGATTCGAACATGACTAGGCCCAATATGAGGATGTTACACCTTGTCACACTCTATCCCCCCACACTCTCCATCCATGAATTCCACGTACAAAATGAACGGTTTAGTTTGAGTCTCCCATTCTCATTTAATTTCTCATTCTCATTTGAATCCCCCCCCCCACACACACACACATATATATATATATCTTTAAGTGATTCGTTTTACAAAAATACAATCAAGTCTCTTACATCCTGTTCTCGAGTTTTTTTAGGAAAGAAAAGGGAAAGATTTGGAAAGAAATCTTTAATAAGTGTGTTCTTGAGTTTCATTTAAGAAAGGAAAGAAAATGAAATGGAGGGGTTTGAAGAGGAAGCGTAATCTTATTTTGATGTCAAATCTATCCTTTCAAAAATCCTTTCAAAATTGGGATGATTTGGAAGGAAATGATTTCCTTTCCTCCCCTACTTAAACTCGAGAACAGGGCGTTAGTATCATGATACCATTTTCTGCCGTCACATATGCCCTCCCCCTCGCGTCAATGCTTTCATTGCTGGTTTGTGCGTTAATGTCGTCTGTCTCCATTTTTTTAGTTCTCACTATTCCATATTTTATAATTATTTAATATCTTTTTAATAATATTTAATATTTATCATTTTTTAAAATCAATCCATATTTAATCTAGTGAACCAATATTAGAGTAATCAACTCTAAGGGGATGCTTGGTTAAATAGAGGGAAATAAGAATGACAAAGGGTAAGGGAATATAAAGGAATGCAATGAGCATTCCCTAGTATTATCATTACCATTGATATTGCTTGGTTAATATATATAATTATTACACACACACATATATATAGTAGGTCGATGGTGGTGGTAGTAGTCGGTATCGATGGTGGTGGTAGTTAATGGTGGCAGCGGTGGTAGTTGGTGGAAATAGTAAGTTATGGTGGTTGATGATGGTGGTAGCAACCGTTAGGGTGATGATTGGGGTGGTTACAACGATGTTGGTTGTGACAGCAATTAATGGCAATTAGTGCCGGCGAGTGGTGGTTGTGCTAGTCAGTTGAGGTGGCGACAAGAAGTCGAGGCGGTGGTAGTGGCGATGACCGGCAATGTGGAGGTTGCTTGCGGTGGTGGTGGCGGTCTATGATGGTGGTAGAGTGTAGTGGTGGTGGTGTTGGTGTTGGTGAATTGTGGTCGATGGTGGTGGAGGTGATGAAGACAGTGTTGTGGCGAAGATGATGTTGGTGAAGGCGACGATAATGGCAATTGATGGTGGCAAGCGATGGGATGTGATGACGAATGTGACGGTTGGTGGTGGTGATGGGGGTGGAGGTGGCGCTAGAGGTGGTGATTGTGCAACGAATTACGAGGTGTGGTGGTTTCGGACGATGGCGGCGGCGGTGGTCGGTGGTGGTGCCGGAGCATGGTGGTAGCAATATTGGTGGTGGTTGGTGAAGCCGGTGGTGATGGGTGAGCTAACCAACCAATGTTAATCATTCACATTCCCATTTTACTGGATCCATTACCCTCATTTTACTGGAGAATGGTTTATTACTTATTAATGGGTAATGATTGATTATATTCCAGCTAACCAACCAATGTTAATCATTCACATTCCCATTTCCATTCCCATTCCCATTCCCATTTCCATTTCCATTTCCATTCCCATTCTCTTAAAACCCTCAACCAAGCACACTCTAAAATCAAATCCGGAACGAAACCGGACAATTGAGTTTGATCGGAACAAGTGGACCCGACCCATGGGATAATGAAAGTTGGTGCTTTTTTTTTTTTATGAACTGCTGGAGCTGATTGTTTATACAAAGACAACCACCGTTTAACGGTTAATTGAATGTCAACAAAGACATAGACATCTCTTCCGATCTCCATTTCTTTAAGCAAACGACGACATCAACTCCTCCCCCACCGTCTCCAACTTTTTGTTGCTTCAGATCTCTCTCTCTCTCTACCTTCTTCTCCACTAGTAGTTAGGGTTTCATTGTCTCTCCTCTGTATTTATACATACAAATTCTTAAGGAGGATTTTCTACTTATGTGTTTCGACAGATTGAATCTTCGATGCGATTAATATCAAGTGCGCATCGTGATTTGATTTGATTTGATTTCGATTTGTTGCATTGGCAGTTCCCCAATTCAATCGACTACTTTCAATCATAATGGTGGTTTCTGGACCTCTAACACCTGGCCAGGTAATGATTTTAACTTCTTCATCTCACTAGTAGAAGTTTATTTTGATCAGTTTAATTGCTGATCTGTTATAGTTTTTTTTGTAATTGCTGATTTGGATATCCGTTTGGATGGGCATATGTTTGGATTCTGATCTGAATAGAATATACTTGAGCTACCTTGATTTGATCGTATGAAGAACTCATTGAACTTGAGGTTCATATCTAGTGTATTGTTGTGCGTGCAATGTGTGTGTTTCTCACTCTGAAGTATTTGTGAGTTAATGATACTTGGCTTTTGAATTTTTGATATATAAGATCATGCCCTATCTACAGTAGAGTTAACTAATTTACCGTTCATGAGATTGCTGACTTCCACTTTAATATTTTGTTCTCTAACCAAGGTGAATCCATTAACTCCCTTTGTCATCTCATCAATGTGAATTCTTCACACATAACATGGACCTTGGTGTCTGATCTTATTTTATCAAATAATCAAGTAATCCATGATGATGGTGGCATAAGATGGATTATATGTCTGATATTCTCATAATGTGCTAACTTGAACCTTTAAGCTTATCTTTTTTTTTCTTTTCCAAAAAGCATCACGTTTATCTTGTTTTAGATCAGGTTTTTTTCTCTTCATTCCTAAGTTTAATTCAAGCCACATATTCTACCTACAGATCTTCCTATATCTTATGCTAATTTTCCCTGCTAAAAGATTTGTAATTACGATAACCCACAAGATTAAATACTGATCATGCACACAATATTTCTCTCCACTCAACTCTATGTTTATGTACACTAGTTTCATGAAAGGTGCTATATACAGCATCTTAAGTGCTCACTTATTTGCATACTGAAGTATTTTACTTAAAGCTTGAGTTTTGAAAATTTCGTAGCTCTTTAAACTACTTATATCTGTGGTAAACAAGTAAAAAGGAATAAAAATCGTAGTGAACTGGATACCTTTTGTGTTATTTCTGATGTGAATAGCAAACAATATACTGTGTAAGTTGGTTGGAAACAGAACAACTGAATGGCCGTAAGAAATATATGTTTTGGTGATAGGTCTTGTGAACTCTAGTCTAAAATTCTGCTTTTCCTTATGTAGCTTTGCAATTATAATCTCATCATCATCATCTTGTAGGTGTCCTTTTTGCTTGGAATCATCCCTATATTTGTTTCATGGATTTATTCTGAGTGGTTGGAATACAAGAAATCTTCATCCCCATCTAAACTGTAAGTTCCTTATTTTACTCTAAGAGCTTCATTTCTCTTCTGTATGTTATTCTGGGATAGCTTTGGAAGCATCATTTTCTGTTCTTGGTGCGTAGGCTTAATTGGAGTTCTATTATATATTTTTAAGTGTTTGTAATCACGAGTCCCACATACAGCAATGGATGGACTGCATTATCTATTCGCTTTTCAGAAAAAAAAATGTTGAAACGTTTTAATTTAGATAACCTTAGTTTTGTATTATAATCATTCAAAAGAGTTGAACTTAAATTTTACAATGCATGCACCATATATTCAAGTACATCCCATTGGACTTCTTTTCTTTTCCTGTATTCTTTTTCAAATTTTGAATAGTCCTTGATCTACGTATATCAAATTACCTATCAAATGTTGTTTACATAATTCATGTATAAATAGGTTTATGTTTACTTTGGATCTCATAGTATCTTCAAATGTTCATTTACTTGTGTCTTTTGGAAGCAGCCATTCAGATAATAGCTTGGTTGAATTGGAAACTGAAGCAATTAAGGAAGATGATCGGGCTGTTTTGCTTGAAGGAGGCCTAGTAAAATCAGCATCAATTAGGCAACCTACTGCTACCATCAAAGCAAACTTAATTAGGTTAATTAACTGTTTGATGGATTTCATCATGTTTTTAAATCCTTTTTCCTTTTTCATTGAAACCTTTGATCAATTCTTCATCTCTTGTTTTTTAGATTTGTGACAATGGAGGAGTCCTTTTTAATTCAAAATAAATCAACGTTAAGAGCAATGTAAGTCATATTACTATCTTCGTGTTGATTTTTCCATTTTCCTTTTTTTTTCTCTAGTTAGGTGTTCTCTGGGCTGATACAACAATTAAAATTTTCCTTTTTTGACTTTACTACTTCGTGCAGGTCAGAATTTGGGGGAATTTTATTCTATTTCTACATATGTGACCGCACCAGCTTAATTCCTGAATCAACAAAGGTTCTTCTTACCTCGTGATTTTTCCTTTTCATTGTTACTCTAGTATTTGGTGTATTTTGACTCGTATACTTTTTCTTTTTTGGTTTTAACTGTGTATTTTTTTTCTTGTACAGAGCTACAATCGCGATCTTTTCCTGTTTCTGTATGCACTTCTTATTATTGTTTCAGCAATGACTTCTCTGAAGAAACATAGTGACAAGTCAGCATTCTCCGGAAAATCAATACTTTATCTCAACCGACATCAAACAGAGGAGTGGAAAGGATGGATGCAGGCAAGAATTTTGTCAATGTTATTACTGTGCCTCTAATTTCATATTTTTGAATTGAAATAAAGTTTATAAATTTCTATATGCAGTTATTCATTCATGATGTCTTGCATTTGATGGTTGACACATCATTTTCTACTAATGTAAAAAAGCAATTCTATTTAATCTGCTTTAACCTTTTCCTTTAATTTTACAGGTGCTCTTCTTAATGTATCATTACTTTGCTGCCACGGAGATATACAATGCAATTCGTGTTTTTATTGCTGCTTATGTCTGGATGACTGGTTTTGGAAACTTCTCCTACTATTATATTCGAAAGGATTTCAGCATTGCACGTTTTTCTCAGGTTATATTTTTTTATTGTGATCACTTAATCCACCTGTTTCTTGCTGTGATAGTTGGTGTTTATTTTGTTTTAGATCAGAATGTGATATGTTAGACTTTTAGCCACATTTCTTTATTTAACGGTTTGGAATTTCCACAATTTTGTGCCAGTTACTTGTACAATTTATGTACTTATCGATTTATATTATTTTCTTTTTCTCTTTTTGCAGATGATGTGGAGGCTGAACTTTTTTGTGGCATTTTGCTGTATAGTTCTTAACAATGACTATATGCTCTATTATATTTGTCCTATGCACACTCTTTTTACTCTTATGGTGTATGGGGCACTTGCTATCGGAAGCAAATATAATGAGATAAGATCAGTGATGATTATGAAGATTGTTGCATGCTTCCTTGTGGTTATCTTGGTGTGGGAAATTCCTGGAGTTTTTGACTTAATTTGGAGCCCTTTTACATTCCTGTTAGGTACATTTTTATCTTCCATATAGTGCTTGTTAACACGCTACCACGTTAAACAGTGACTGAGTATGACTGGGTTAGAGGTGGCCAAAGGGTAATTTTTGGTACATGTTGGATTGGGTTGACCTGAAACATTTTTTCGTCCAAAAGTTTTACATTCTGAATATTTCTAGTTATTTCTGAAGTACAACATATTATGATTTCACTTTAGGTAACTTTTGACATGTCTGAGCCGCTTGACTCATTCCCTTTTAGCTATTCTTTTTATTTTACCTGTTTAAACCGTTAGTGATAAAACATAACCAGAATTGACCTGTTTATAAGTAGATGAGTCGAAATTGTCACTTCTTAACAGAGAAATAAGATCATGACTTGAAATTTGAAGAGGTGGTCTTTGGTTTGTAAATCAGATTAAAAATGAGTATAGGTTTGAAAGAAAAGGAGAGAGAAAATGTATGATTGTTTGAAAAAATGTTTGTTATATGAGTTGGGAATTGGGATTAAGTTAAAGTTATTATTTGAAAATAATAAGTAATAGAAAAAAAACAAGATAGAGAGGACGGTGAGAGAGAATGTACCTGGATAGATAAAACCCAGCAATTGGAGTGGGTTCTGGGAGACCCTCATTGCATGGGATTTAGAAACCTAAACCTTTAAAACAAACACCCACAATCACTTTTATTTACATTCCCCTGTTCCTGATCCTTTAAACCAAACACACCCTATTTTAGATCCTAACTAATAATTTTTTCTCCTGCCAGTAAATTCTCTATTTTCTCTTGTTAGAGATCACTCACTGCATTGTAGTTATGATAAGATTCTTTTGTTTTTTTTCTGTGTTTAGGGAAGCAAAGTGTCATGTGTTGACATATCTATTGTATTAACTACTTTTCTGACACTGACTGCAAGCAATAATACACCTAGACAATGAATAATTTCAAACTTACCAGTAATTTAGTAAGGATTGGCCAAAACTTTTAGATTTGAAAACTCTACATGATGGAAGGAAATCCCCTTTTTCATATTATAATTATAAAACAGCAACAAGATATAAACCGAAATTCTTCAAATTTGGGGAAAACCAGAAATCAGAGCCCCACATGAAGGAATTTGTGCCCGTCCTGAGCTTTCCTTGGACTACTCATGGGCCGCATAGTTCCTATAACATGTAACACAAAGCCTGAAAGCAGTTCTTTTTTCTTTTGCAGGTTACAGTGACCCTGCAAAACCAGATCTCCCTCGGTTGCATGAGTGGCATTTCAGATCTGGGCTAGATCGTTATATATGGATTGTTGGAATGATTTATGCATATCTTCACCCTAATGTAAGCACTACGAACTTTTTCTCAATATGTCAGAGACATTAAATTGCTAAAACTATATTTTATGATATTATCTAAGGTTGAAAAGTGGATGGAAAAACTTGAAGAGTCAGATAGTAAGCGCAGACGTACCGTTAAGGCGTCCATCGTTTCAGTATCTGTTCTGGTTAGTCTCAATTATCTTTCTTGATATGTAGAGGTGGTAATCCTATCTAATTTTCTTACGAATGGGTTAATTTGGGTATGTGTTTTATCTGAAACACATCAAATTAAATATTAAAAAAGAAAACTAGATGAGGATGGGCCAAATGGATTGATGCCTAATGTAGTCAACTTTATTATACATACAACCTCCTGAATCTGTATATTAAAAAATCAGACTGTGATTGTAATTAGATTTTTTTGTAATAATGATTAACGCTTTAATTATTTTATAAAGTTGTATTTAGATGTTTTGCTTTATTCGAGATTTCAGTGGGGTTCACTTTATGATTCTTTTTCAGGCTGGTTACATGTGGTATGAATACATATACAAGTTGGACAAGGTTACATACAACAAATACCACCCTTACACATCATGGATTCCAATAACGTGTGTAATTAATTTTATTCTTCCTTTTTATTTATCTTCTTGCCTGCGATGCCTTTTTTAAAAAATTTTGGTATTTCCGGCTTCCTGTATTTGAAACACGATGATTTCTTCTTCTGCTGTCAGTGTCTACATTTGCTTGAGGAATTTCACTCAAAATCTTCGAAATTACTCATTAACTCTCTTCGCGTAAGCTCCCTTTAACTTCCCATATTTAAAAATTTTAAGTTGAGAATACACATTTCCATATTCAATTATACTTTTTTTTATACATTTCTAATAGGTGGCTTGGAAAGATCACTTTGGAGACGTACATTTCTCAGTTCCATATCTGGCTTAGGTGAGTACAATCTACATTGATTCTTGGAATATTAAATTTGAATTTTTGAGTTCTTTTATTCAGATAATGGATTTTTTTATGACAGTATGAAAAATGGAAGCCCATTTCTGGTGACTTATTTTTAACATTTTCTATTTTAATGAAATGATTACTGTTTCTATTTGAAATGTACTAGTACTATGTACTAATCAGCATGAATGGTGCAGATCAGATATTCCCAATGCACAGCCAAAGTGGCTTCTCTCATTTATCCCAAATTATCCAATGCTCAATTTCATGCTTACAACTGCAGTTTATGTCTTGGTGAGCAACATGTCATTTCATATTTTTGATAAAGGGTTTACTTCTCCAAAATGTATTAAACTATAGCCCAATTGTTAATGTGTGTATCCACCTTCCAAAAATGTTATTGTGAGTACCGAATCTTTAATTTGTTGTTATTGTACATATTTTGATTACATAAAAAAATAAAAGAAGTATAAGTTTAGTACATACAATAGGAAGTTTAATACACACAATAACACTTTTTAAAAGTTTGATACACACAATAACATTTTTGGAAGGTGGATACACACATTAACAATTGGGGTGTAATTTAATACATTTTGGAGAAGTAACCCTCTTATAAATGACTCGCCATAAATTTACAAATTTCTTGCATCCCTTATTTTTTTTCTTTTCTTGTTTCAGGTATCGTGTCGGCTCTTTGAACTGACAAACACACTGAAATCAGTTTTTATACCCACGAAAAACGACCGACAGCTGCTTTATAATTTTCTTGCTGGAGCTGCAATTTTCTCATGTTTATACTTCATCGCATTCATTGTTGTTCAGATTCCTCAATAGCCAGTAAGTCCTTCCATTTCCCTTACAGACAATTTTCATGCTGAAATCAGTATGCAATTCCTTGTAATTAATTAGTTTAGAACATTAGTAGGTAATGATAATTCAGTTATTGGAGCTATTAGCAAATCAAAGTGGTCGTTCTCATCATCTAATTGTGTAAAAAATGTGAGCACAGTGTGTTGTGTTTGTAGAATCTAGGTACATCAATGGGCCTTTGAGTGTTTCAAAAAATTATTAACTAAAGTTGGAACTACAAGTCCTACAAGTTGGCCTTATGTGTTTAGTAACTAAATTCTAATAATATTTATAATAAAAAGAGTTAATTACATAGATGGTCCCTATGGTTGTACCTAAGTTGCAACTTTAGTCCTTTAATTTTAAAAATTACTAACAGTCCTTGTGGTTGGCATTTTGTTTCACTGTTAGTCCTCTAAACTCATTCCCTCTCTCTAACACCTCTCTCTCTAATTAACTTTGTTGGAAGCTACCTTCTCTTCCCCTCACTTATTCTCTCTAACCTAATATTTAGTTTTTCTTTATTAAGAAGAAATGAGGAACGAAAGACAACCTCAAATGAATAGGATAACTCACCCAAAATCTCTTGATTTTGTAACTCAAAATTGAGTAGGATAACTCACCCAAAATCTCAAAATTGAAAAGAAGAAAAAAGATCTGATATACAATGATGAGGATAATGATGGCAATGTTTGTTTGTATTGTTTTGTATGTGATCAATGTAAGAAACTCATATCGTATATGGGTAGATCTGGTTCTTCAAGGAGATGGTGTGACGTTGGTGATGGCAATGGTGTGATGTTGGTGGTGACCGGCTATAGTGTGATGGTGGAAACGTTGGTGATGGTGGTGGTGTGCCGTTGGTGATGGCGATGGTGTGACCGGTTACTGTGTGACGGCAGCGATGGTGTTGCGTTTGTGGTGATGGCGATGGTGTGACCGGCAACCATGTGACGGAAGCGATGGTGTTATGTTGATGGTGATTGACGGAAATGTTGGTGATGGCGATAGGTTACATATGGAAATGTTGGTCATGGCGAGGTGTGACAGTGGCTATCTGAGATCTAGAAACGTTGCAGCTCGTCACCCTAAGCGTGGAGGTCGGTGTTGGTGATTGGAGTAAGGTCGACGGTGGTTTGATGAATATGGGGGATTGGAGAGATGGGAGGGTTTGAGATAGGGAGTAGATATGATGAATATGGGGATTGGTGAGGGGATGGGAGGTTAAAGAGAAATCTTGTTCAGTAACAAGAATAAGCTAGAAAAATGACTATAATACCCCTCTTTAACATTCAAATTTAACGGCAGTTAGTTTAAAGGATAAACTAGAAAAAAACGCCAACCACATGTAGATGATTAGTGTAATTTTTAAAATTAAAGGACTAAATATGCATTTAGATACAACCACAAGGACCATCTATGTAACCCTGGTTTAAATGTTACCCCTTAGACCCCAAAACACCTTGTCCTCACGGTGTCTTTAGAATCTTGCTTTGAGATAACGCATTCTACATTGAGCACAGCGACGTGCAACATTGTACTTTGACAAGAATGGTGAAAATTTGAAAACAGACAAAAGTTAAAAATGATTATGCTTATTTTCACACTTTGCTAGACAAAATGGTCATTTAGACTAAATTTTCCAAGTAAAATGTTTTTCTTTTCTTTTTTATTGGATTTTCGGAGGTGATAGTTTACATGTCCTGGCCACATTAGCGTAAGGGTAATCACACATTTCGCTAGTCACAATGACTTCACACTTGGTAATAAAGGCGATGAGATCGTCAATTAGGAGGACATCTCGTTACTCCTTTTTTATATTTAATGTTAAACAAACAATTATAAGGCATTCAAAAGTCTCATATTAAATCTTCATCTTATGTTTTTGTGTTTACAGGCATGATGAAGTCCAAACTCCAAAGATTGTTAAAAGATACTTCTTCTTTAAAACTCGAAAATACACACATACATGGAGCAACAATTATTTAAAAATCGATATTCCTTACATGGCTCAAAACGCCAAGTGTCTCCAACAACTTTGAAGAAAATCATCACCCTTAGCAAGAAGTCTGTTGTCATAGTAAAAGGTAATTCTTTTGTATTCTTTTCGATCTGAGTATTGTAGTTTTCTGAGGCGAAAGTGAAAGCAGAACTTGTAAGTATATGTAACTTAGTTTTGTGGACAATTATTCGAAGACGAAGAAAGCCAGTGTTTCAGTTTTGTGTATGTCATGAATATGTTTTTTTTGTTGTTGTTACAATTGTAGAAAGTACAATTCAAAACAAAGCCGGTTGTTATGCAAGTATACAAGATAATGGGTTTGAATTGGCATTATACAAGGGACAGTGTCATTCTTTTCTTCTTCTCTTCATATACTTACACTTGAGATCCTTATTTGACATGCATGTTCATAGCTAAGGCGGCAAAAGGAGTCAAACCGAGTTCGAGTTTGATAGCTTGATGATTCTTTCATAATTGACGCTTGGAGTTGATTTGAAGAGGGTTTAGAGATGAGTTTGATCAAAATTATTTTTAATGACCAAATATGCTTAATTTAGATATATGTAGATCTTATATTTAAAACAAACTCAATTCACATATGGATAAAAATAATAACAAAATTCAAAAGGTAAGTAAATAAAATACTTTTAGAAAAGTTTAACTATAATAATAATAATCAACAATTACATATACACACATAGGGTTCGAACGAGAACCACAAGAGCTAATCATGGCCGTTAATTTTAATGATCAATAGCTGATATTGATGAGGCTATTGAACGAAACATTAGGCCATGCACTATTTTCCTGAGGTTTGGGAGCGGGCCTCAAGGGTTGAACTGGGGCAGCCGTGCCCCCAACCCGGTGTCTTCGGGACTCTAAGCGCTTCATCAACCGGTCTTTCTCTCTCTACTCTCTTTTGTAGCTTATTTTAAAGAAAAATTGGGAGGGTTAAGATAGATGATAGTGGGTTTAGAAAGACAGGAAGAAAGATAGAATAAGAAAATGATATAACGCTAATGTGACAAGAAATATAGGACTAAGAGAGATGGTATTGAATAGCCTTTGTAGAGGGTGATATTTATAGATGTGAAAAGGGCAATTTAGACTTTTGACATCTACCCAGTTTCAAAAACTTAAATATCTTACTAAAAACAAAAAATTTAGAATACCCGTTATACAAAAATAATAAAAAAATCACCAAACGCCGCTATTGCATTATTTTCTTTAAAAAAATCGTGGTGTTAACTTTTTTTGGGTGCCGTTGTAGAAATATGCACGTGTAAATGAGAAATATATGCACATGTGCAAACAAATACCCATGTAGACTTCACCCAAAACAACACCTAAATGCAAACCATCATACCCAAGGAAGAGTCATGGATAGTTGTTGATGCTAAACAGATGTTGTATCTCCTCAATTAAGTATGAACAAAACAAAAGTTACCCAACAAAATACACGATTCTTTGTAAATAAGTTTATACGCGAAACAAAAAGATATTACTTGTTAGAATTTATATATAGTATAAACTTGAATGTTGTCAAGTTTTCTAGTCCCGGAAAAGAGAGTGTTCAAGAAAAACGTGGAGAGGAGGTCAACCCACGAAATGTGGAGCTGCCCCAAATTTTCGGAACCGCCGTCCCCGAATTTCGGAACCGCCCCCGAATTTCGGAACCGCCAAGGCTGTAGGTGTGTCTATATAAACCGCCCCATGTAGCTTCTTCTGCTCTCTTCTTCTCTCTACAATTTTGCACTCTGATTTCTGTCATCGATCTTCCATATAAATGTGTTAATTGCTGTTGAATCTTGTTTGAGAGGTTGCATTAAATCCTAGGTCGTTACGTTTGAGGCTTACAGCAATATAGGTGTCGTAAACACCTTTAAGGATGGGAGTATCATCCGTGCGGTTTTCCGGCTTTGCTTGTTTGTGATTCAACGATTTCAGGTTGGTGTTTACGATTTGTGTATTGTTTTAAATAGTCCGATAACGGGACACTCTCATTCTACATTTCTTATACTGTTTTGATCGAGGAGGATCAATCCGTAGTTGGCCCAAAACTTGGTAACTATAATAAAGTAAGCGGATTTATCATTGTTTTATTGGTGTACGAACAAACGGATTGTTGCTAGTTTAAATACTTATTAAAGTTCGTTTGTTCATATCAATGGAGGACATTTTAATATATATTTTCATTGTTAATCTGAAAATTTTCCAACATTCTTAAAGGTGTTTAATTTTAATAGTTTTAATAGGTGAAACTATATATTTCAGATTAACAACATCAATGGACTCCGAATTGCCTTATGCCGACTTCCGTTTGATGAACCAAGAGTTTGTCAAACTTGATCGATTTGATGGCCAAAACTACACCCGTTGGGTGGAGAAGGTCAAGTTCATGCTGATGGTCCTGAAACTCTACTATATTCTGGACCTGAGTTTACCTCCCATTCCTGAAAATCCCATTCCCACGCAGGGGAGTGAACCAGATCAGAAAGCAATTTCTGATTTGGAAAAAACAGAGGATGCGGAGGAAGGAGGATGATGATATGTGCTTGGGGCACATCAAGAACTCACTCTCTGACCGCCTGTTCGATCTGTACACGCAGGTTAAAGATCCAAGGGACTTGTGGAAAACCTTAGAGTTGAAGTATAACGCACAAGAAGAAGGTACTAATAAGTATCTTGTGTCGAAATACCTATACTTTCAGATGGTTGACGACAAACCGATCTTGGAGCAAGTGCATGAGCTCCAAGTTCTAGTCAACAAGATGAATGCGCTTTCTATTGCCCTCCCAGAGCTCTTCCAAGTTGGCGCAATTATTGCAAAATTGCTACCCTCTTGGAAAGACTTTTTCAAGAGCATGATTCACAAGTCTGAAAGATTATAACTTGGATGATCTGTTGAAGCATCTTCGCATTAAGGAGGAAACGCGCAACAGGGACAAGCGTAATAAGGCTAGTTCGAGTGTGCACCATGTTGCCTGGGGCTCTAGGCCGGAAAAAAAGCACCCATGGGGCCATACTTCAAGGGTAAGAATCTTGGGCCTAATAAGCCAAACTTCAAGAAACCGGCCAATAAGCAAAACAAGACCAACTTCGCCAAACAGCCGAAGAAAACTGGATCGTGTCATTTCTGCGGAGAGACTAGCCACTATGCAAGGGAGTGCAAAGATCAAAAGTCCTGGCATGCTGCAAATTCGTTTGAAGG
>JAUEJL010079724.1:0-15418 GCA_032274825.1 Drosophyllum lusitanicum
TCCATGAATTCCACTTACCACTTGAATGACCAAGATTGGTTCTCGCAGTTCTCGTTTGAACCCTCCCCTATATATATTTCCTGTTAAAAAAATATATACATCCTGTCACTTATTCTTATGATCTGCAGGAACCTCAGCTTGCCCTACGGCTAAGTTCTATTGCAGGAATGCAGGAAGCTCACCTCGGTTTTTATTCTCTTCTCGTGTGAATGATCAAATTTGTGGTATGCTTCATTCATTTCATTTTGCAAATCTTTACTTTGCTATTAGTCTACCACCCTTTTACAGAACAACCCATGCTATGAAACATTTGCAGGTCGTGCTTGCTGCACATAATATTGCTTGTTTATTAGAAACCTACAAGTTCATTTGATAAATTACAATGTTATAGAAATTCCAATTTGGCAATTATTAACCCTGATTTCACTAGCAACCATTTGCTTTAACTGGTACTGCAATGATCAATAACTTTGCTATTAATTGAACTATATATGGTTGATTTGAATTGTTAATACCCTTTATTCACCAGACTGTTGTGATGGGAGCGATGAGTATGATGGCAGCATCGTCTGTCCTAACACATGTGTCATGGGTGGGCATACCGAATACAATAGACTAATTTACGGTTCTAGAATCACTAAATTTGGTTCTGGTGGAACCAAAGAGAAAAAGGTTAGCCTTAACGGGGAGGACATGATCCACAAACTCCAAGGTAACAAAGGATTCACTATTCTTCCTGTATTACAAATTTTGAGCTTTATACATGAACAATTGATATTGAAAATTGATATTGTTGATACATGAACAATTAAACATCATACTCACTCTGTCCCAAATAAATAAAAATCTTCCCATTTCGGGATGATAAGTTTCAATCCTAATTTACTTTTTATCTTGATTTTTATCCAAAAGTTCTATTTATTTCGTGCTTTTTAAGATCTTACGATCTTGATTAGTAGCCAAACACTTTGATACTGTTAAGCTATATGTTTTTGAGCTGAGCTTTTATATACTGATCTTTATGTTCTCAGCTGAGCTCGAGTCTTGGGCCTTGAGCTGATAGATCAGCTGAGTGCTTGGGCCTAAGCTGAGTTCTCAGCTGAGCACTTTACGTTAGGGATAGTCTAGTCATTTTTCCTTATTTAGGTTTTCTCTCTTGTTATGCTATATATATATATCTTGTATTTGATTACAACACTAACATGTTGGTAGTGCAGCTGAAGTAGGTTTTCATATGACTTTAAAAAGTCAAATGCCAGAGATTTCATTTCTAGTAATGACATTATGTAAGTGGATGCAGGTATGAAGGTTCTGATAATTTTACAGGTGATGCTTATCGCTTTTGTAGTATTTCTTTGTCAACGTCGTCGACGAGCCAAATCAAAGAGGAGAAATTCTCGTTGATGATCAATGAATGCCCGCCATCACTACATTTTTCTTGGTATTATCTCATTTTCCGATTATATTAGTCTAGCAAAAATGATAAGTAAAAATCCTGGGACTTCTGGTTTCATAATAATCCTTTTGTATATGTAGAATTAGTTAGATAGTGTAGAAACAAGCTGGGAGCTCTCTTTTATCGAATATATGTGCATAAAATAAGTGCAGGGAAAAAAATTTCATAGGAAAAATAGTTTTTACTTTTCATATTATTCTGTAATCATATTTCTCTTTTTAAACACCTTTAAAAAATTTATTGGAGTTATCTTGTTTGACGTTCAAAATTTCGAGAGTAGAGAGACTATTTCCTTAAAGATCTGTGACATATTAGTTATTGATCAAAAACATTTGGGAATACAAAACTATGATATTCAGATTCAGGATCTATAAGTTCTTTGACATAAGCCTTCACTGAAGCAAATTTAACCTAAATATTAGGCTGCTGAGTCGACTGTCCTGGAAGTCAAGATTGATAAAAGAATGTCATGTGCCCGAGGAGTAGCGTTAGCCCGACAAAGAGGGCAATTATCATGCGAAAAAAGCCACATATCAATACACGAAACATGAAAAATATGTGCACATTCTGGCATTATCTTGACCTCATCATTTTCTTCAAATTCACCCAAACAAACCGCACAAGTCCCTTCTTTAAACTCTTTCGTGTACTTTTGAACCGTCAACAAGACTGAAGAACCACTTGAGCTCGATCCACTAGCACTTGGGAACGATAAACTGGGGTTGGAGTCACGGTCAACCCGGATTCTTGGACGGGGAAACATATTTGGTGGTCTAGACGGCTCGGCTATGGATTCCACACCAGTACGAAGGCAGTTAACAACTATGCAGTGAAGAAAAGCAACTACTATTGCCCCTGAAATGACCCCGAGAACCCCGACTAAGAGCGGGTCTACGCTATCATGATGCGAGTTACCCATAATGAGCACAATCAAGAGTTTAAGAAGGTTAATGTTAGGGTATTCATTTTGGTATAATAAATGTTTATATATGGTGAGTTTCTGTTGTCGTTGAGGGCACGGTGTATCTACAAATTGCAAGATTTTGATGACAAATTTGGGGCCAAACCAGAGGGTTTGGAAACGTGTAAAATTTGTGTATATATATGACATTGACCACCGTAATATCTTAATGATGAAAACAAAACAAAAGCCGTGAAATGAGTTGGTGTTTTCGCGGCGGCACGGCGTCGTTTCTTAAATATATATATTATACCAAAAAGTAAAAAAAAAATAACAATAAAATAAAATTGATGTGTGTAACATGAATATATCTATGAATATATAAGTTAGAACTAGTGTATTGTAGGGTTTGGCCTAGACCAAACATTAATAATCGAAGCAATTTGATTGGTTTAATCAGCTTGAAAAAAAGTTTATAAAAAAAGAATATGTTCGGTTTGACATACCAATTTTTTTCAATCTCCAAAGAAACTTTGTGTTCAATAAAGTCTATGTAAAAACAGTACTAAAATTTTAATATTCAATCACAGGTGATTCAGTATACAATCATATGTGATTTGTAAAAGCATCACATGTGAATTACGAAAACGTCACTCCATCCAAAATTTTAAAATGCAATCTGGACAATTTATGTCATTGATCCAAAGGCTAAAATTAGTCTCTTATGACTATGAATTAAGTATGGACTATATTGAACATTCTTCATATTAGTTAATCTTATTATTAAACAAAAATGATACATACTTGTAGAAAAGAAGTATAGATCTTATGTTTTCATGTCGTCTCATATTAGGACTTACGTATGGTAGGATTGAGCATGAGTTAATTTGGGTCGGATAGGACCCAACACTAAATGATAACCAAGGGTATTGGTTAATCAAAAAAGCCATCAACTGGTTTCAGTTAGAGGTGAGCGTATTGATTAAAATTTTCGAACCGGGACCGGTACCGGTTTTTGTATTTCGGTTCGGTATTCGGTACCAAGAATTTAAGGAATTCGGTTTTGGTATTTTTTATACCGGTATTGGTTCAGGTACCAAGTTCACCCCTAGTTTCGGTTATCTAATTCGTCATTGGATATGCATTAACGATAGGGCCGGCTCCTAATTAATTAGGTTAAAATAGTATGATGGTAAAATAATCCTAGTTAATGACTAGATGCATGTATAATTAGTAAGTGATGAAAGCAATGTGAGCAGAAGGTTTTTCACGAGTGCACGGAATTATATTGGTCCAAATTGCCATTGAAATCGTGGATGGCAAAATGCTGTTTATTACTTTGTACATAGTAAAAGTACAGATTTAGTTGTTTCTACACCAAAGACACTAAGATACTACGGGGTAAGTACAGTCCGTTGCAATGGCACACATACCTCTTTCGTCTCTAACTCCACGCTCGATTCTCACATAACCATCTTCACCCCAGTCTCTACCCCATGAATTTTTCACAATCCAGTACTTTCTTCCATCCTCTTCCCCATAACCAACCACTGTTACCCCATGGTTCAAATGGGTCCCACAAGGACCCGAGAAAATGCCACCAGAGTATAGCTGAAATGGAAAGCTAGAAGCAATAGCAACCGATACCGGTTGCTTGGCGACTGCAGCTTGCAGACTCTTCTCATCTTTAGTAGGTACTTTTTTATATTCTTTTATTTTGACTACACTTTCTTTAGCTTCTGATTTATTGCATTTGTCGTCTCTGGCTACATAGGGATAATCGTTTTCTGTGGTGATTCCACCGTTCTTTATGATAAACTCGTATGCTTGCTCCATGATACCTCCATCACATCCTGTGTCACCATTGTTGATATCACAATCAACTAGCATTTGTTCTGATAGTCTTGTTAGATTGCCTCCTTTTATTTTGTTAATCCCTTCAATTGCTGCTACTGCAGAGAATGCCCAGCAAGCCCCTGCATTTGCTTTGTCTTTCAATATAATAATGAGACAACCACTTTGTAATCATACTAAACATATTAACTATTTATAAAAAGAAAATAAATAGAAGACGAGAATGAAGTGTTTGTGAGTCAACCCGACCCAAACATGTTTTCATCCTCATTAAAAATTACTCATATTTAGAACGAACCCATTTGACCTAGTACCCAACCCGTTTGACCAGCCTGCTTTTTCTCCTCTGGTATTGCTGGTTACGCAAAATGCATTAAACTTAACAGATTTCGTACCACATTCGCCTTGATCTCTAACTTGGGTTACTGCGCCTTTCTTTCGCCAATCTACAACGGTTGGCAAATCTTGTGTGTTTTTGATGGGGTTGGGGTCAGCCGAACCTGAATATCCAAGACCTTTATAACCCAAGTAAGTAGCCTGGAATTCCTCATTTGTCATGTCAGCATATTTGTTGTCAATGAGCTTGTAAGAAAGATTTTGTGAATTGATATAGTCGATATATTGGACATTCGATTGGTAAATACGGTATCTTACTTCCCTTTCATATCTACCTTTGTATCTTCTCTCGTGTTTTTGCAGCCATTTCCCGTACCTGTGTAGCATATGGTTTGAGTCATAGCCTAGTGGTTCGGGCTCATGAGACGCGGTTTGACGGAGCATACAACATAGTACAATGTGAACCAAAAGGACGAACCAAGATTTTGTTAACAGAAAGATGGCCATATGTAGTTTGGTAAGTTTGATATGGTTTAATGTTTGAATAAATCATGAGTGCTTTCTATGGAAGTAGTTGCATAATTAGAGGTGTTAAGTTCATGTGATTTGTGCTTGTAAATTAAGCATGTTACGTTTACGCCATGTATAAGATCTTGTTACTTGTTTTTTGATCATCTCGTGGTGATTCTTAATAAATGATCAAAACAACTATAAAACTACTTATATTAGTGATTACTAATTATTATTACTACTACTAATAATAATAATAGATTGTAACCACACTCTCCATTGGAGTTGTGGTAATAAACCAAACAAATATAAACGAGGCTTATTCGTGATCTTTTGTTTAACGCTAGTCACACAAATAAACAAACACCAATAAATGAACGAACACATACATATATAAATATAAAATATACAAACCGGACATTTTCATTAAATATAAAAATATACTATACATATATATATATATAAACGGACATTCACGAGCTTAAATGAACTAATAAGACCATTGTTCATGTTCCTTCGTTTAACTTAACGAACAATTTTTTTTGTTCAAATTCATTTATTGATTAAATAAACAAACTTCTCGCTAAATGGTTCATGAATAGTTCGCTGAACTTCGGTTCGTTTATTGCTCTACATACGGCACAAGGATGGAAGGACCCATTGTTGCCCATGTTGGTCATGGATGCAAGAAGGTGGGTTTTATTTGTTGATTTGTTTGTGTGGGAGCCCCCCAATCTCAAGCCATCACTCTAACCCTCTTGATTGTAGGCTAAAATAGCAAAACACGCACCCAACCAATAACAGGAGCAATAATTGAGGGGAACTCACATTGTTGTTCTATTGACTCCTTATATGGTCCTAATTTCAATTGAGCTCTCTTTGCATTTTCACATGTGATGAAATTAACATGTTTTTGTGATTAGGTTTTGAAGTCTCTTGGTTCGTCTTCACATGTGAGTGTAAACAAGCACCATTTCAAATTTTATGGATGCCTTCAGGTTTGATAGTTTGTATGCTCTGATTGCAATAGTTACTTTGTTCATTTGTTTGTTGATAGAGTTTAAGTTGCTGCAAGTTTATTACAACTATATACGGTTATTTATCTGAAAAATATAGGATGTTTTCGTGTTCTATTCGATTGTATCGCGGTGTTTCTATGCGAGACTATTATTTATTTATCTACCCCGTCAATCCTCATTACCATTGCCCGCCCTCATTTGTAGGTGGGCTTCTTTGAATCTCTATTGTATAAAAACTTATACCAGTCAGCGAATAGATACAAAACATAACCAAGTTATATAATCCGGCTCGTTTTAACATGTAGAAATATTGTAGATTAATGTCCGCATTGTCAATGAAGTAATGAACCAAGAAACCAAGAATATTGTATCTTGTGAACGTAAAAACCAAGAAACGGTTAATTTACCCCCCACGATCCAACTTTCAGTGAACCAACGGTCATATTCCCCTGTTTTTTTTTTAAAAGAAAAAAAAACAAAAAACACTCTTTCCTCTCCATTGCCATTAACCGAGCTTTCTAGTTTTTTCTACACACTCTGCAGTCTGCAAATCTTCCCTTCTTCAACCATGCCTCTACGACTCTCTCCTCTCCTCCGCCTCTTCCTCCTCCTCGCCTCCGCAATACTTCTCTGCTCCGCCGCCGCCGCCCCACCTACTCTCCGCCAGCAACAACAACCACCCGACGGCGTCTCACTCAACCTCTGGTGTGTCGCCAAGAACAACGCCGACGACTCCTCCCTTCAATCGGCCATCGATTGGGCCTGTGGAACCGGCGGCGCCGATTGTACTCCCATCCAGCAGGGCGGCCCCTGCTACGATCCGGCAGACATCCGGAAAACGGCGTCATATGCATTCAATGACTACTGTACCAAGAACGGAATGACGCAAGACACCTGCAATTTCGCCAATACAGCCGCCCTAACTTCACTCGACCCTAGTAAGATTTTCCCCTAAATTTGATTCAAGAAATCTATCATAATGCGCTTAAATTTAATCGAATTGAATTTGATTTTTCAGGTCATAGCAGTTGCAAATTTCCATCCAGGTATATATCACTGTTATTAATTGCAGTTACCATTTCCAATCATCATATCAACCAATCAAATCCATATACCATTACAAATGTGATCTGAAAAAAAAAAACTAAAATCTGTAGCAGGCAGGAATTCCCAAAAACAGCCATTTAGTAGATAACCATCTTATTTATGAACTAACATGATCCGTTTTGGTAATTATACGTCATCATGTCTCAACATTGTAATTATAGATTTTCAAAATGAACTGGTTTTGTGATTTCATGATTGCTGGTAGAAAGAGATGATGATGATGATGATGATGCTAGATATCTCATCCGAAAATAGCCAAATTCAGTAATGTTGAGTAATGTCTAACATCATTGACTTTGTAATGTACTTAATAAGGTCTCAGGCTACTCCACTTTTCGAATGAGCTAGTGTGGTAATGTATTGTATTAGCAAGAAACCGATCAAATTAGACTATAATTACTAAAACAGACCACCAACCGAACTACATTGCTATTCTATGACATTAGCCCAAAGTGATAACACTAGTGATTTGCACAATCATTCAAGATTATGAATCTTTTGTATATTTAGGTTTAAAATAAACCTAAATATATAATCATCTAGTTATCCTGAGCTCTAGTTATCTGTTTTGTATCCTGAAATTCATAAACTTTTACTCTGAAAACACGCGACAAAGCAAGGGGTTAATTGAAATTGGGATCAAAATTGCAGTTTGCAAGGGAAGAATACACAAGGAACAACAGTAGGAGGAGGAGGAGGGGCATCAACTGCAGATCTTACAAGTAAAGCAGTAAATGTTGCATATGGTGGTATGATGGTATGGTGTTGGTGTTTTGTTATACTTTGGTTAAACGTCTTTTAACGTGTATGAGTATTTGTCGTTAGAAACAAACGTTGTTTAGACCGCATTTTGTTTTCTTAATATTTTTTATGTGTTGGGAGTCTAAGAAAGTTAAAATTGGCAAAGCCAAATGGGTGTATGTCAAGAAAATTTTCTTCATCACATGGTATCTGGTGTTTTAGTTGAACTAAATCAAAGATTAGTGAAGTATGTTAGATTTAAATTTTGAAATTTTTAGATGTATGACTATGATGTACAATAGGATGTGGTGGAATAAGCGATTAGGCGAGCCGGGTAAGTCGAAATGGGTTATACGGGTTGAAATATGTAGCGTGAAGACGGGTTGAAATATTAATAGATAGACATTATATAGCCTTTGTAAATTTATGTATCTGTATTTACTACATTGTATAGAGTATTTTTATTAATTGTTAAACACACTTTACTATATATCATTCTTTTATGTAAATTACCCCAAGTATTTAACTAATAAAAAAAAAGAGGGTTTGAATCATACTGAAGGGATCAGAAAACTTCTTGTTGGGGGAAAAAGCTTTCCGATTGTGAAATCTCCAAACCACCCAAATCTACTATTCACATAGTAAAATTGCCAAGGGATTGATGATAGGGCCATACAGTGGTCAAGAGAGCAACCGCAATGGTGGTGGCTTGGGGTGGAATGTATTTTTAGGGTTTAGGGTTTAGAGTAAGAAGAAGCAGCGTGGTAATGTATTTTTAGGGTGGTAATGCGGAAGGTGGGTCTGCATCAAGGGATTGATGATAGGCCATACAGTGGTCAAGAGAGCAACCACACCACCATTGCATGGTGGTGGCTTGGGGTGGAATGTATTTTTAGGGTTTAGAGTAAGAAGAAGCAGCGTGGTAATGCCAAAGGTGGGTCTGCATAAATTTTTCTTTTCTTTTTCTCTTTGTTTTTTGTTTGGTAACTTGGTGGTACGTAGGTCCAAAATTTTGGTATAATAGAGAAATCGTGGCACTAAAGAATTCATTTTGCATGGTATAAATATTAAAACATTGTCTAAATTTTTTCGAAAGCAAAATACTAAAAATATATATTTCATTCGATAAACATCATATTAGGTTACAATTTGTGTTGAGATGTAGATAAAATCGAGTGGACTATATATAATATTTAGATTTACACCAAACATTACCTCATTGCATATTAAAACTTATAAGAGAAACACTAATAATACATAAAAGCTAATAATGCTAAAAGTTATGTTGGAAAAGTATTAATTGATTTAAATTTGAACTAGGTGACGTGCATACATAAAAATTCTTTCAAATACAATTACATTTCCAATCCAGAATATATAAAAATAGGCAATCTGCATCAAAATATAACCAACTTTTGCTAAGCTATCATTGTATACAACAAACTTTTTTTTTAAATTAATACAACGAACTTGCAAAGTGTACCATTGTATGCAAAGCAACTTGTTATAACAAGTCACCCCCGGTACAACCGGTTACCCTTATTTTTTATGCTTATTTTTATTTTTTAATGATTTTAATAAAATAATATTTGTAACTAAAATCTTCATCTCCTTCAAATCTTCATCTTTCTCCTTCTTCACACACAAACACCCACATCTTCACTTGCACAATTTGTCCACTGCAGCCCTAGTCGAACCACCGCCGTGAACCACTGTTCTGTACGGATTGAAAATCCGTTGTTCTATCCACCGCCCCCTACTCATACCACCTCCTTGAAGATCCACCGTGAAGATCTGCTACCATTAGACCAACATAACTGTCTTGTGATTATTCCTCGGAACCGGTTGAAAATACGATGTGGCCACCGCCTTGTGATTATTCATTGGAACCTTTAGACCAACAAGTCAACAACACCGTTGCCTTCTTCAATCCACCACACCACCGTCCTCTTCTTCAATCCAACATCACCGTCTGTATCTTCAGTATGTGAGGTTTTTTATTATGATTATGATTTGGACTTTCATTATTCATCTGCTTGACAATCGATTCATATGTAATAAAGTTTCAGATTTGTCAATTGTTGATCAAGGTTTGTAATCTATTTTCTAGATTTGTGTTTTGGGTTTTGATTTTCATATGCGAGTTCATAATTTAGGGTTTCATTGTTCTTCATCTAGGTTTAGATTTTTAACATGATTGATTCTGATTTCTATGTTTTCATTGTTCTTCATCTTTGATTCTTCTTCAACATTTTTGGTTCGATTTGCAAATCTCTTTTAACACATTCCAGATTTAAAACGGGGTTTGATTGTTCTTGGATTTGAAGAACAAAGATGATGAACATAATAATAAAAAAATAAAACTTAGGAAAAAAATATATAATGACTTGTAACATGGAGGATTTTTCACAAAAGAATGCCTACAAAAATAAACTTGGAAAAACAAGGTGTTTCTATTATTTCACTGATGTGTCCCCTGTGTAATTCCTTTGAGGAAGACGAAAATCATTTGTTCAATGAATGTGTTGTGGCAAACAAAATACTGAAGGAGATATGTAGCTGGTGGGGTATTAACCCTTCTTTCATTTGGGAGCAGCCTCTTCCCTTCGAATGGGGTGAGGCATTGCATTTGAAAGATGGTAAGTTGAGAGCTTTAGTGGGGATTCTCTTCACTTTCTTTTGGACAATCTGGAAAGAAATAAATGGTAAGGTATTTTCTTCCTCAAGTCAAGAAAAGGAAGGAATGATGTTCAGCCAAATACAAGTGTTATCATTCTTTGGTTTAATCAACGAGCAGGGATTCAAGGGCTTAACAAAAGGTGGATAATTGGTGTTATTTACCATCGTCTTGTTTTTGATGTATTTTAGTTTAGCCTTATGCGTATTTCCTGTCGTTAATTCTTGTAGCTCTCTGTACTTTGTTCTCTAGCAACTTGTTAGATGTGTTTTTTAATAAAATTTGCTGGTCCTTTAAAGCGGGGGTGATGACAAAGCCAAAGCTCTTTGCTTATTGGGTCTTTTGCCGTTAAAAAAAACTATAAAACCTATATTATGGACTTTTAAACAATGTTTTAAGTTAGCTTGTGAAAACATGTTATAAGTTGGCTTGTGAAAACATGTTATAAGTTCCAAAATTGTGATGTTTACTATTTGGTTTTATTAATATGATGTTTTGAAGTGTGATAAAATCATTTTAAAAAAATAAAATGTTATCTTTTAGGGAAAATTGATCATTTATATTAAATCGGGATATTCGATATCCTGCAAGTTTTCCTTATTATCCTATGGGGATTCAGAATTAACTACCCACATGTTTTAAGCAAGGGACGGGGGAGATCAATCCCCCAGGCCAAAACCGCCCTGTTGCCATCCCTAGGTGGCCAGAGGTGGAGGATGACAGTGGTGGAGGTGGTGTGAAAAACGCTCTATTTCAAGTTTCTTCAATCGGTTTAGTGTTCTTCTTTTCCTTTCTATTTTTCATTTTTATTTTGGAATTTTTCATTGAATTTGGTGGTGGAAGCCGGTGATCAAAGATGGAGGGAGGTGGTGTCTGCAGTTGGGTTTCATAAACAAGATGGACATTTAATCAATAGGAATTTAATAAACAAGTTAATAAATCTTTAACTACATATGTAACTAATAAATATTATTTTAAATCATTTAATATTAAGAAAATGATAAAATACATAAAAAGGTAGTTTTATTCATTTAAAAATATCATGGATTAAAAGTGCATGAATCTGAGTCTAGAGACAAAACCCGTAAATTTTAAACCATAAATACTGCAACCTTAAGAAACAAAAAAGCAATAAAGCAAAATAGTAAAAAATGGAACTGAAACCAAAACAGAAGTCAAACGCAAAGGGGAAAAATTGTTAATTTTAGAAAAAGATGGCAAAAAACAGCATAAAGAAGTTTGTAACATTAAAGTTATATTTAAAAGCAATACTAAATTACATTAAACAAAGACTCCTGAAACTAATAATGAAAAAGATAGAGCACGAAAATTACAAAAAACATGTTATTTATCGTATTTTTTATTAATATTAATACATTTAAAACTATAGAAGATTATAATTGGTGTAAGAAAAATTGGGTGTTACTAATGTATGTAATATATATATATATATTGAAAAGTTCATTTAAGAACCGTTTTTATTGCGAGAACCAATCTTAGCCGTCCAATTCTCCCTCCTTCAATTAGATTGCCCACCCATGAATTCCTTACATGTACCATGCCACACTCAATCCCCCCACACTTTTCATATATACGAAATCTCTAGATTTGAAAGTTGAGAATAACTCTAAAGTTACAATAGTTTATGCTTTTAAATGTGATTTTTTAATTATATATCTATTATTAAATTTACAACATTTAAAAGCAAGAACTTTTAAATCAAATTTACATATTTATAAATGTAGAGTTTTTTTCTTTTTATAACAATCTCAATATTTAAACTTTTTTTCACAGTTGTAAGTGTGATAAGGTATAAAATTTTTAAACGTTTTTCATAAAGCGTGGATAAATAACATATTGGTAAAGCTTTTATTTTAGAAAAAATGTTTCAAGTGTTTTCTACCGTATGTATTTTTCAGTTTTATTCTATCTTTAAAATTTTCTCCGTGTTTTCTACCTATTAAACCTATCTCAAAAACTCCTAAAACATTAACAAGCGATATTGGGTCGATACGAACACTTAAACACGACAAATCATTCTGAACAAATCACAACACGTTGCGTTCTAAGAGTTGGACGCGTCGTGTTATGCCTCAATTGGCATGGGATAAGTCGAGGACAATGACTACATTGTGTCACGTTCCTGGGGTGGACGCGTCACATTCCCATAAAAAAGAAAACCCATTGTCAAACGACTTTCATACGTTGCAGGTCCAATTTAAGCCTCTTCTAGGGGTTTATTCATGCACTATGCATAAACCTTAAACCAAACCTCTAATGGAATTTGCACCTTCAGGAAAACGCGATCAACACCAAAGACGTAAAGAAGGGCTCCAGTTAGACTTCTTCAACCTTAGTTTTTCTTAAAATACACCAAAGATACTTGCTTCAAAATACTTTGTGCTTTGGCTTCTTTAATCTATAAAACCTATACTCGTCCTCATTTGTTGGTACATCTTGCGAATCCTAAAATTTTCTATACTCTGAAAATCTATTATGATCATCTCCGCACTTAAAATCCATATAAACAATATTTGAAGACTAAAGTGAAGCAAGTGAGGAAGAACTCAAAGTGTTCACTGTGTTCATTTTTCATACACATTGCAAATTTGTAATTTTTGTGCAAATGAGTTGGTTATTATTACTACCTTCTAGTAACATGATTATAAGGTGAGATGCAGTAGCCATCGCTATTTCATCGCATGGTGTTTTGGAGACATTTTAGTGAAAAGAATTCTTAGTAAAGACCAAGTTGTTAGGATCAAGACATTTACCATTAGGTCAAAAGGAATTACTTGCGGTCAAGACACTACCTATTTCTTATATATTTAGTAGCTTAGCACGCCCATAGGTCGAATTGTTTCGGAGATGCTGTCTCATACCAACATTCTCCCTTTAGCATCTAACACAAATGCTTTAGACTTATGGGATTCCAACTCGTCACATCCTACGAGTGGGTTTAGGAAAATGGTGGCTAATGAATAGATGTAGGATTTGAACTTATGATATCGCTCTGATACCAATTGTTATGATCAAGGTGCTTAACACTAGACCAAAAGAAATATATTTCTTGTGGTCAAGGACTAAAGATGCTACATATTTCTTATATATTAAGTAGCTTAGTTTGCCCATTAGTCGAATTATTTTATGAGATGTTGTCCCATACCAACACAAGTAGTGAAATATGTTGAATTCGTTAACATTCAACTGAATATTATACATACGATATGTCAAATTTCATTCCTTTCTCTCTATTTACTTACTTGCAATTGTATATATTCAAGTTAATTTCTCTATTAAGAAAAATGTATATATATTCAACTGAAAACGTTTTATGAATTTGACATTTGAGATTCTGAGAAAGGATCGACCTCAATTCAACCTCATCAGGAGCTCTAATCAGAGAAGATATTAGATATATTGCCAGCCTTACAAAGAGCGAGTATATATGATCGATCTAGTTTCGAATATGTAATTAACTTCACATATGTTATCAACTTCATATCCTAACACGTCAAATTTATATATCTTTGGCTGATTTAGGATTTTGCGTGTTCACGTCACTATATATATATAGGGGAATGTGACGCGTCCACCCCGAATTGGTTGCAGTGTCGCCGCCCTGAACATCAGAGTTGACATCATTTTATGTTCTCATCGGCATCCTCTTTAATTGGTTACGATATCGGCATATTCAGTCGCAGATCTTACCGTCGTTGGAAGCTGCAAATACAACCGAGTGAAGACAATATGATCTTCAAATCAGCAAAAAAGAAGATGATGCTATCAGATGTCCGAATCACCGAAGGTTAAGTCCAAAGTGACGCCCAAGAGCTAAGATGTCCAAATGGATAATAGTGAAGCAATGTCCTTCGATAAATTGAAACAGATCTGACTTTTTGTTAATTTATTTTAGTGGTGTTCTTTTTCATATTCATTGATGGACACACTGTGTCGTTTTTTTGTAGGCTATTTAACAATTGTTTATGAACATAAGTGGACATTTGGTGTGAATACAAACCTTTGGTCAATCTTTTATGTTATAGATTTCTTTTTGTATTATTGATGAACTATGAACACACTATAGGGTTCTCTTTTTTGTTTTATGTTTCTTGTTCACTAATAAACAAATTCCTTTCTATCAATTTTAGACTGATGTTATATTGATTGCTTTTTTATGTATTTTATCTTTCTTGTTCATTAATGAAGATCCTTGTTACATTAAAAAGATACACATATATCACTACAATAAACAGGGCGAATCCGTCAGAAATCCTTCGGAAATCCGCCTTATAGACGGATTTCAGACGGAATAAGGTCCTTGAAAAAAGGGGCCTCGGAAAACAGTTTCTGTCGGTTTTCCGACGGATTTTTTCGACGGACTCGTTTTCAGACCGATTTCAGACGGACACACTTTCAGACGGATTTCCGATGGAATCGTTTTCAGACGGATTTTCGACCAACCTATTTGAGACGGATTTCAGATGGAATATTTGAGACAGACTTCAGACGAACGCATTTCCGATGGATTTCAGACGAACTGCATTTTCAGACGGAATTCCGACGGATTTTTAAGACTGAATTCCGACGGGATTTCTAGACGGATTTCCGACAAAGCCATCGTAAATCCGTCGGAAATTATTAATTTTTCTATAAAAAAATTTTGGAAAAATATTGCATTTATCCATTTTTTTCTCCTGTATACAAAACCAAAACACATTGGAAAAACCAAAATAGTACGCTATTACAAGCTTCATCCAAAATATTACGTTGCTACAAGCTTCGTCCAAAATATTATGTTGCTACAAGCTTCGTAA
>JAUEJL010079735.1:0-15416 GCA_032274825.1 Drosophyllum lusitanicum
ACATGACCGTTTTTTTTTTTTTTTAACAGCGAATTTAGTGGGCTGGGTCCGCAATGACATCCATATAGGGCGGTATGCGAGCCTCAAGCCACGCACCATGAGGGAGTAATACCCTCCACCATTTTTTTAGAAAAACCCCCACTGCCCAGATTCGAACTCAAAACCTGAGCTATGTGGTAAAATCCCCATATCACTGGACTGCACCTCAGTAGTACGTGACAGTTATTGATCTCGGCTCTCTCTGTCAACACATACATGCATAGGAGATCGTCATTGTGATAATACATAATTGTAGTGTCCATTTGAGATTGATAATTGATAGTATTTATATATTAAAACTACTGCTTTCCATGTTCTAAGCTCAAAAAATTCTATTTCTAGTAATTAACATAGTTAAATAAACAACGGTAAACTAAATAAAAATGTGCACCATTTTATATACTCGTTATTGACTTATTGTAGATGTCTAACTAATAAACTTACTTTTTTATTTCTAAAATTTTAAAACTTTCTCATAATATGTATCTAAAAGACAAAGACCACACGTAATAGAAGGTTAACTGAACTCAAACCCTCGTTATGTAATACCCGATCCAAATAAATATTTAAGTGTATTATTATTAGTATTATTAATAGTGAAATCCAATGGACTTGTATTCTTGAGTAATTAGTAGATGATATTTCTATTGTGCTTAAGAAGGATTACTTGAGTTGGGCTTGAGGCCAAGACAGAGTATAAATACTCTACTAGGACACAGCCCCCAAGAGGAGGCTCTTTCACTTTTTCATTCACCTAGGAAGAGTGTGTAACGTTCCTATTTTTTTATTTTTTTTTAGATATTGATAAAGTAATTGCATAACAATTGTTAATTAAAATAAGTACACTCATTTAGAGTTTTTCAAAAAAAAAATTAAACTACCCTTTATTTATCTATATATAAGCTTTTTCATCTTAATAGTGAAACAATAGCACATGTTAAAACAAAGCCAACGGTAAGTTCAAAAAAATATGTAAAAGTGAGGAGACTTGGCCTAAATTTGATTTTATATGACTAATATTATAGAAAGACGGTGTCACGTAGCCATTCTTTCTGTTTTCTCCGTCAACAATAAATATATGTAATTCGAATTGAACTGTGTTGAGTATACCATTAGATAATCGTACTTCCGGGCATCAAACAAAGCACATACAACCTTTAATGTATAATTTACAAGTCAGTATATCGGCAATTGGAAATCGAGTAAGAGATACATCTAACAAGAGAGTAGCCAAAAAGCTAGCTAGCAACATCGGCCTGGTAAAGTATTCCATGACATTATCTCAGTTTGGCATTCAACAAAAACATTCAGTTTGACCAAACCCTGGGCTTTTCTATTCAACCACCAGTCCACCGCATATATATAGCTTAAGACCATCTTCTAAGGTATCCAATCGAAACTCGCCACCTGTGTCATAAATCAATATGAGAAATTCCATCAACGGATTAGTGAAAATGGATTATTAAGGTGCTATTACCTGATCCGCTTTAGAGAGAAGGAGTGATGGAAACACTGCCTGCCTCGTTATTCCAGCTACTAATTATCCTTATCACCAAGTTAAATCTGTATAGTAAGACTGTAAAATTATTGTGTTCACCTCACTTTTACGGGTGCCTGACACTTTCCTTTAACTTCGACCAGTTTATCTTTTGTGAACAGTTTGAGCATATGTACACATTTCCACACCTAAATTGGCACATGCAAAATGTAAGGGAAAAAAAAGAAAAGAAAAGGAAAGAAAGTTTTGAAGCTGCTGCCTCAGAACTGTTTTCAATGGAAATTTTGTATTTACCTTTCGGGTGAAGAGTTAAAACTACCGTCAGAACATAAGAAGCAAGTTTGCGAACATTCTTCACCTAAAATAATTACAGTTGTGAGAAATTGATGTCTATGGAATTAAAATACAAAGAAAGAGCATATGGTGACACAAGTAATAAGATAGACCTGAATTGGATGATCGATTTAGGGCTGATAAAACCTCTTCTTGCATTGCACGTTTCAGCTCATGTTGCATGTTCATGCAGGTCTCCAGCGTGCTCTGCATGCTGTTCATACGTTCTTGAAGCGTAATCATGTCAACGCGCAGGCCATTGATGATCTCCCATTCCTGTTACATATAAAAAAACATAAAAATAAAGAACATGCAGAGTTGCAGACATTTATGTGCCATATATTTGCATCTTTTCACTGATTATTGAAGTAAGACTTACAGTCCCAGAATGCTGGTTGATTTCGTGATGTTGCCATTCAGCAGGCTCTATACTCTCAACAGCTTCAATGACATTATCGTTTTCATCTACACTTTGCGGATCGGGATATTGCTGCTCACTCTCTAGCATCCACTCATCATCAGATTGAGAGGCTTGATCCTGTCGCGCCACATAGGATTGTATAAGCTGGTCGAGTCTCACACGAAAATCACTTTGAAGAAGATTAGAAACTCGTCTCCTACAGCATCAACACTTGTATCGGTTTAATCTGTTTACTAATAAAAGGAATTGAATTATGGTGATTAGAGTTATGTCATGTACCTGCTCATAAGCTCTCGAAGTTCGAGTCTGTTATTATTATCATCATCAGAGGCAAATGCATCTCTGGTAACCACAGGGAGAGCTTGCTGATAAGAAGTTTGCCCAAACCAACTTTCTGTAGTATCATCATCATCATTACTCAATGTTGTTTCTTGGTACCATTCATCTTCATTCTCAATTGAGTTTGCATTTAAACCATGGTTTGCATCGGCATTATTCAAATGATCCCATTCACTGCCATTTTCATCGGCTTCTACGGAACCTTCTTGCCAAGACAAGCAATCTGAAGAACTTAGATCGTCAAATGTCTCATGAACTTCTAGTTCCTCCCCATCGGACTGATAATTGTCATGAACTTCTAGTTCGATATGATGCACACCCTGGTTCAGTGAATCCTCCTGGTCCAGGTCCCTACTATCAATTATCTGAGCTGTTGGCAGTTGCTGCACAACCTCTTCCAAAACATGTTCATGCGTTTCTCCTAATGAAGCATTGTTTTCTATAGGACTTCCACATGGAACAATTTCATAGTCAACTTGGTGAGTTCCCATGTTATTACTTCCCGTATTAGTGGCGTCATAATCATTAACAATATCATCTGGTAGCTGCCGAAAGTTTTCTTGATGATATTTCATGCCATCTTCAGATGATGCATCAGACTGGGGCCCATCATGAGTTTGTTCATATTTTTCCAATTTGGACAGGAACTCTTTCCTGCTTGAAATAAACGTTTTACTCTTACAAAAAGCTATAATTCAAACCACAAAGTTATTACGATACGGTATTTTAAGGGGATAAATCTTATTTTGCAGTAACAGTAAAACATGAGAACTCATATGCAATCGTTTGTCTTTATTATCCACATCTTCTCTTCAGAAAAAGAATGGCAAGTTTGCCATTAACATCAGGGGTTCACATGGATTTACTCTTCTCATGATAAAAAGTTTGCAATGGTACTTTAAACATACCACACAGCCATCACTGAGAATTCCTAAAGTCTTGTGTACAATCTGAGGTACATTCAAAATCATTAAACATGGCAGCTATTTAGGTATATGTTTCTTGATATATGGTTTCATGTAAAGTAATGCATCTTATATAATCAGTACCATATTATCCTTGGTTATCAAGTTGGAACCCAGAAATATAACTTGGTCAGTATATTTGCCCGGAGTCTACTAAAACTCAAAAACTGTTTACTTGATTTGCCCGGAGTCTATTAAAAATGTCTTTTCACATTTTCAGACCCACTTTAAATTTGCCCGGAGTCTACTAAAACTCAAAAACTGTTTACTTGATTGGATGGTTGAAAGAAAAGAGTACACAAGATTTTGTAAATCTTTAGATACTTGAATGCTGGCTGAGAATAATCTTTATGGTTTGTTGGCAATAAGGGAATTGCATTTTAAAAAGAGAAGACTACAGTTTCCTAATTCCAGAAGGTAACAGAGCCTCTTATTGGAGAATGCTTGTTGGCTGGACTCGGTATAGCATAGCTAGAACTATATGAGCCATGAGACATTAGAAAGTTAATTTGGTAATCCATTCGATACTTGCATTTTAAAAAAGTATACATGATGAACATAATGAATAATCATAGTATGCCAAATGAAAGAGAAAGCAAATACCAAGCAATGCATGGCAACTGAAAAGTTCATTTAAAAAAACATTATTAAATGTAAGCTTCACAGACAAGCAAGGGAAGACTTCTCTCATCATTTCAGCCAGACGTATAAAGAAATAGTAAAAAGAGAACATACCTCAAATCAGATACAGTGTGTGTTTGCCTCAGTAACCCCAACTCACTTGCTGCTGTAGATGTAGACTTTTCATCTTGTACAAATCTTTGGTTCCATAAAAATCTACCTTTGAGCAATGCCTACATCAACATCATAGCATCAATGCTACATCAAGTGAATATGCCTTAATTCCTTATAATCATGGTAAAACATAGCAGCTCTACATGCATATATTTAACAAGGAAAAATACTATCTAAATTTGATACCTTAGAAAATAATATCTCTATTTAAATCAGTATTATCATCTACACCATCAAGTCATTCCAGATAACTACCAACACCCAGTCATTTTCCCCTACTGTTGTATATTTAGGAAGTCCTTTTATGTCCTCAGGTAATTTCTAACTGGATTGTTGGTAATATGAAAAAGTATTTTGTGTTCCTGAGATAGCTCCTACATTTATTTGACCATCAGATTGAAGTACACGATTCTGAAGTAGAACCAGTCATACATAACAGACTGAACAGTGTTTCCTATCATAGGGAGAATTCAATCGCAAGCTTGTAGACTGGCAGTGTATCAGACAAAATAAGCCCACACATTTTGTCGCTCAATGTTCAACATCTTATCACTTATAACTCTTAATATATTTAAGCTAATGCTGCTGAAAGCATATACTGTAGAGAGTGTCTTAGAATAAAAGAAAAGAGCATAACAACAAATGACATATGAATCAATGCTGTGGTGCAAAGGCATAGAGATGTCAACCTGAATCCGGTTCCGATGAGCGAAAGTTGATACCGGCCGACTCTCTAATAAAATCTGCATTTCTTTTTTCCTTTCCATCTCAAACCTTGTTAGCAAGTCTAGAAGAGCCTGTCTGCCATATAGCTTACGAATAGACCTTCGTGCACCAACCCTTGTTTGATTAAAACCTAATCCATCACCATCACGTACTCGTTCTACCTGACAACTGATTTCGGGAGCTTGACCTTCCGTTCCAAAATGACCAGTTTCTGCTTCCTCAGTGTTCGACTCTATCCATTGCCTCACGGTCCTCACCCTCCTGGATTCATTTTCACAAATCCGTTGAGACCTTGAACAGTTTTTCTTATGAGAAACACTTGATGCATGCCCATTACTATTTTTACTTCCCCACTCACGGAAAACTTGCCTCACACGCTCTTTATCAGCTATCCCTATAGCAGGAGAACGCTGTAAGCTCAAGTTCTGATTTTCCTGTTGTCCATTCTGAATGCTCATCTGGTTCAGGTCCTGGGGACACTCATTTTCAGCTTCACTAGTATTTATCGATACATCTCCATTTTCAGACTCCCCTTCTGATGAACAAGAACATTGGCTACCAAAAATACCCTTAGTCATCCCACTCGTCTGTTGACTTTCAATCTCCCTAATTCTGTTCTCGCCTTCGAGATCCCGCCACATTTTTCGGATAAAAGATGTCCTTGTGATTGGCCTCTCTTGGTTACCCCATCTCCTTGATACCGGGGAACAATTCTCCCCAAGATAAGAAGATTCAAGCACAGAAACATTATTTATCCCAGCAACAGCCATTTTTTACCCTTGACCGCTATAGTTCCACATTAAATAAGCTCATCCCATGTCCTGAGTCCAATAAGAAAAGCCTACTGCTTCAAACTTTAGAAGAAAAATAAAACCAAAAATGTATTAAATCACCAGCATGATACTGAGTCAATGACCCACAGAAAAGCCATAAAACAAAATCCTTCAGTTCCAGAAGTTACTTTCGATATTCAAAGTTCAAAAAATCAAAATTTTAACCGCCAAGGCATTAAATTAGTTACGATTTGGATTAATTGAGTACATTAAAATGAAATCAATGCTTAGACCATATATAAGTCTTAAATCAGATCATTCACATATTTACCCTATAGTAAAAGAACCAGTGCCGATAACAAATCTACAAATTCCAGAATATTTTCCAAGACTTGCAAATTTATAAGAAAACACACACATCATACATCATAACTAACGGGTTAATAAAAACAGTATAAAAATAAGATTCAATTAAGAAAACAATCATTAGATTACACATTTACAAGCCAAATTGATTCTCCAACACGTTCATAACCCAAAAAACATAACAAACAGATTGTGAATCAACTATAAGGAACAAATTAAGAAGAAAAAAAGGAACTCTTACAAACGTTCTTAAATTCACCAACGTTAATGAAATTAAAGAGTCAGAGTAAGTTAATAGACAGACAGATAGAAGATTAGATAAAATCTCAACGCAGAATTCCGTCGGCAACACTTGTATCATTAAAATACCAACATGAACAGATACTGAATCGATTGAGACGAACACAGGATAGAATCTAAAGTCTCAAAGTAGACTTCTGCCTTCTCTTAGCAACACAATTATAATCCATACAACCACACAGCCACAGAAGATTACGAATTGATTAAAACGAAATTATTAAAATACTAACAGATGATAGAAATATAGAATCTCAAGGTAGATCTCCATTGATAATCAATATAGCAACACAGCCAATGCATATACGAGTCGGTTGAAACTAGCGGCATTAAGAAAACGAGTAAAACAAACCTGGGAGATGTTCTTTAGAAATTCATCGAAATGGATGAAATCAGAGTCCTCGATCGGAGTAGGTGAATACTAAATATTCGCAAAAAATAAACACACAGCGGAGAGAGAGAGTGTGTGTGAGAGAGAGAGTAAATGTGGGAAGAGGAAAAGAAGTATTTTAGTTGGGAGGTGCATAAATTAAGGCGTAGCTGTAACGTCTATTTTCTAAGAAGGGAAGGAGGAGCCATTGACAGAAAAGAGTTTAATGGACTATTTTATCCTTCTAGAAATTTATTTGTTTTTTTATTAATTGCTGTGGAATGTGGACTGACTTTTCACTTGCTTCCTTACGCGATTTGTGGGAGTCTTGAATTCAACGGTAAGGCGGGGGTAGATGAGTCATGACTGGTGTGTGGTGGGTAAGGATCTAACATCTAAACGACAGCGTATTGTTTGCAATCGGGACAATAACTTTTGCCTTTTTTTACATTATTTTATGGAATTTCATACAAAAATACATTGTTCTTTTTAAAAATTATTGTGTTTTTTTTTTGGAATAGCTTGAAAATTATTGATGTATATATTGATATAGAATTTTTTTTATTATATATAATAATAAACTAAACAAAATTTATTATATTTTTTAGAATGCTAAACAAAATTTGTCATGTACTTGTATATACTTTTACCTCTTTAGTTTATACAAATCTTTGGTTATCAATTGTCATGTGCATAGTGTTCTAATATCTTTCTCAACCTTTGAGACTTGTAATAAAGAGTTTGACTCTAAAAAAAAGTGTTATAGTATTTATACTTTTACCTCTTTAGTTTATAGAAATTTTGTTTTTTTAATGATGTCATCGGTATCGTCATCATCATTATTGCTACTACTACTATCATCATCATTAAAATTTCTATCAATGATAAGTTATAAAAACTTATTGAATTAAAACATTAACAAAAACTACAAAAAGAGGTAATACACTATTACCTTAAAGGAGAATTTTTGTTTATTAAAAGATATTGCTTAACATAAGCAAATTTTGTGTGAAAATAAATTGTAGTTTGAATCAATCATGAAATTCTACTAGGCCATAATTTCTACATGTGAAAATAAGGTAAGTTAGTCATGTAAATTTTCAAGAGTTGTATCAAGTATCAACTTTTTGATTGATAAGCTGAAATCATTCACAATAGTGACTTACACGTATGTCTGGCTCATGTAGTTAAGAAATAGGAAAGTTTTCTCAAACGCAGCTCGGCCAAGAAAATGTTGGTGGGCAGCCAAGTTTTATTTTTGGTTTAAGAATAGATCGGCGAGTTGTTTGTTATAATCAACCGTTTGATTGATTTATATAATTCACCTTTGTCTTGTTTTTAATCTTTTTTAACATTCATTTCTAATATCTTGCTAGTTTTAATAAAATTTTCTTTATTTTTAAAAAGAATGCCACAAACTTTTTAAATAATAAAGTTAAAGCAAATAACACATATTCATACTTACCTAATAATAATTTCATGACTTCATCCATACATGTGAACACATTAAACATTGTTAAGGTCAATATTTATTCTATTTGACTCAAAATAATTATTTGTTTCAATATAATTCATCAAATAAAATATTATTCTACTAATTTCTTTTATTAGACTCAAATATTGGGCTCATGTCATTTAACTCTGTAGGTTCTCAATCAACCAAAAATTAATTAAATGGGCTACAATACGATATACATTAATTTCAAAAAAATATATATATATCTTATCATATAAGACAAAATCATAAATAGCAGCCAATAAATATGAATACCTCGAGACCTACATGTGTACGTGATATAAGCAAAAAATATATATATCTATAATCGATATATGATAGATAAGAAAAATGATTTGACCTACTTTTTTCTCTTGCTCATCACAAGATGACTTGTGGTGTTCATTAATTATTTTTTCTCGTCTCTTTTATTGATTTTGATATTTGTATTGATCTTGTAAATAAAAAAACAAGTAAAAAAAGTAAAAATATAAATAAGAGAAAAAAATAAAAGGATATATCACCTCGATAGATAATTAAGCATACATATGTAACATAAAATACAAAACAAATTTGAGCAACGTGTACGTATACCGTACACTTATGTGTGCTTTTCAACACCAAGAATTACTATTAGTCATGATAATGGAAGGCATTGAAATTATCTTTATATGTAATGTCTATGACATGTTTGTTTCTCTTTTTAGACTCTTCAAGTATATATGAGTGGACCCAAAAACGAAATTTGAACAAATCTACGTACAAAATAATTAATAAAATTTCGTAAGAGTACAGTATGTTTTGTGAAAATAGCTGGTAGCTGGAAAATGTATATTTTAGTTATATATGTATTTGACAAATTAACTGGTAAATAGAGCTAAATAATGTAAAAAGACAAAAAAAAGGAGAAATCATAAAATTAGTGGAATTATAAAATAATTAAAGAGAGTATTTAGATAATTTGGTATATAAAAGGTTTTTAGCTAGTTTTTAAAGTTTCTTTAAAAAGTTTTTGTTTTAGAGTTTTTTGTTTAAAAAAACTTTCAGTTTTTTTTATCCGAACATGGCTCATAGCTTTTTCTTTCAAATAAAAAACCACCAACTTCAAAAAGCTTCAAAAAAACTCTGTACCGAACACACCCTAAAACTCCTTTCTTTACCCATAAAACAGTATCTAAGTTAAAGCCCTTAAAGTTTTTGACATAAATTTAAGGGTTGATGTTGGGAAAACAATAAGACTTTTAGGTGATGTTTGATTTTAACTTAATGAGAAAAAAACTTATTCTGTTAAGTTATAATAGTATTGTTTGTTTTTTACTTAATCCATAAAGATGACTTAACATAATAAGTTCTGAGTATGATACTTTCCACATGAAGTTAATGATTTTATTCTTTTTCTTATTCAGACGATTCATTTAATATATAAAACAAACAACAATACTACGTATCTCATACAGACCTCATTTATCCAGACAGACAATTTATCTAGACAGCACTTAATAAGAAAGAAAACAAACAGACCCTTACTATATTGGTTTAACCAATACGGGTTTTTTTTCCAACAATTTAACCATTAAACTTTAATAGTCTTATTCAAAGTAGGTAAAATAAACTATTGAACTGGTAAATATCCTGTTGTCTTAATCAGTTTAACCACTACACTTTTTTCGACCACTAAATCTTCACCAATTTATCAGTTTACGCACTAAACTTCTTTCACCTCGAGTTAACCGTTAAACTAATATTGTTTCGTGTTATCGTGTAAAGGGTGTAAATAAAAAAAAGACCCCTCAAGACTTGGATTATGGAGTGAAATTGAAGAACTCAAGTGTAAATTTCTTAGTCAAGGTCGAATGCATGTAATCCTAACTCTAATTTCTGATAATTATTGAAGGGATGATGGTTAGATGGTTATGTTTAGTCATATTCATGTTATTAAGTGAAAAAAGTGTTGGAATAAAACCAAATGCCTTATAGTATAGTGGTATAAGTATTAGGTATTCTCCATAGTTGTGGGTTTAAGTCTCTTAGTGGATATAAGGTGTAGAATTGGTAGTAGGACTAGAGGGTGTGTGTTTTTCCATTCAAAAAAAGTATTGGAATACACTAGATTGTGTAAGTTATTGGTTTTATTATAGAATTAGAACTGACTGGAGAGTTGTGTGTGTTGATAGTTCTTTAAGGGCCTAAGAGTTAGGTTCACGGCCATTAAGAATACACGTCTGTGAGAGATAAAGTCTAAGATTGTCAACCTATATCATGATCAAGAATAAGAGGGAACAGAGATTAACGGATTTACACTCATGAGCTTCAAGTTTAAGGCCGTGAAGATTCTTAACTTTGAACAATTAAGATTCTTAACACAGACTCCATTACAAAATGGGACTTCAAGATTATTTGATTCCTCTGCTAAAAGTTCATTTGTGAAAATATTCTAACCTGAACAATAAATTAACATCGAGGGGTATTCTCTTAAAAGTTATTGTAGAAGTGTTGAAATGTGACTTCTTTAAAGTATAGACTAAACCAAATAAGATCTTTAAACAACATATTGAGATATATTTAAAATTTTCATGATAATTATCAAGCTTTTAAAAAGTGTAAATACTTAATATCGTATCACAATAACTCATAACCCCGTTTAAATTTATTAAACATAATATGTGTTAGTCAACATGTGTTATTAAAAAGAACCTTCACCTTCAAGTTAACTTATTTCTAACGTATGCACATTTAACAATGCTATAGTTACTATTTTTAGTCGCGGCTAGTTTTAACATAAACATATACTTAGATCACTCGTAGTAATGACATATATGACTGACTGTCGCATCAGCTATAACTAACCATGACTAAACAATCTTAGTCATGACCAACCTCCACATCATATCACTATCATTACTGGACATATATAATATTAATTTAGATTAATATGATTGGTTGACAAAAATTAAAAAAGAAAAGAAAAGAAGCAACAAGCAACTGAGCTTGTCACCACAACGACAAGACGCCGGATGACGAGTTACACAACAAACCCACCGTAATTGATGACGAGAGAACGACAAGTTACGACACGGTGAAAGACGTGTCACGATTGCTCATGGCGAGCCACTACTATACAAATGCTCATAACTCATGAAAACGATAATTGAGATGCCTTTGTAAAGTGATATTATTTTTAAAATGTTTGTAAAGGACATTCTTTTTATTTTATTTTTATTTTAAAGAAATATTATTATATATAAAAAAATTAGACATGAGGCGTGGCAGTTGCCAGTTGGTTGGATTGTTGTGTGTTGAATTTGTCGGGGTTTGAATGTACTGATGTTCCTTTTTATGGGCTCGATATATAGAAGACCGACGTTTGTACGTTGAGCACTACCATGAAGTAATTCTATTTTATTTTAAATTATTGAATATTATATATAAATAATATAAATGGAATTAAAGATATTAGAAGAAAGAAAAGAGATGTCAAAGGTACTATATTGTAGGTGCATGTGCTTGTACATGTGATATGCAAGTTGTCCATTCTTTTTATTTGCTTAAATTATTTTCAGATCAAAATTAATACAAGTTTTGTTAATCTCTTTATGCTGTTTAACCGGTAATTAAGTTCATAAAAATATATTCTATTTGTCTCAATCTAGCGTTGGCTAGAGAGAGAAACAAATGATCAAAGGGTTAACATATATATACCTATTATAACTACAAAATATTACTCCAATATACTCGACTGGCTAGGTATCATTTTCTTTATAAATATTTGGAAAAAAATTAGGAGCATTTGATTCGCGGACTTTTTTCATAGGATGTGTGTTTTGTCAAAGAGTTTGTGTTTTAAAATATTGTAAACTATGTACCGTGTTTACCATTAAAGCTCTATTAAATTGGGGTACAACCTTGGGTCTAAAAGGAATGCGGCTAGAATCTTTTTCCTCGTTGATCTTCACCTTCTGCTGGATCTTATGGTCAAATAGAAAGATAAGATCTTTGAAGAAAAAGATTCTTCGTTGGCTGTCTTGGCGGGTAGAATGCAAACTACTTCTTTTTTTTGGCTAAACACAAAGGGAAAGCTTCCGAAAAAAGCAATTTTGGATTAATTGGTGTGCAAATCCAATGCTTGAATTGTCCTTGTAACTTGTATATCTAGCAACTTGCTAGCATTTAATAAAATTTTCCATTTGCAGTTCGAAAAAAAATGTATCGTGTTTAGCTGGCAAGACTCTCTCGTGATTTGCATTTGCGAAATTTCATTTGTTTTGTAAATTTGTCAAAGAATTTAAAATGTTTTTGATAAATGACAAAACTATCTTCAGTTATTTTTTATATGATGATAATACTATTACTATTAGCAACATAATAATGATAGAAATAATAATAACAATGATAATGATAATAGTATAAATAGTAATTAATAATAATAGTAACAAAAGTACTAATTATAAAAATAGTAATAGTAATAGTAGTAATAATGATTATTATTATTATTTTGAAGGATATTTGGTGAAGTCGTAAATGCAATGTTTATGTGATTTAAAAACTTGAGTTCGCTCTTTTTTTCTAAAATCTTTCTATCAAAGATTTTAGTGGGATTTTTAAAAGATTCATCATTTAAAATATCTTGCTTTCATAGGATTTAAAATACAAATAACAGGTATTATCCTTCAACATCCACAAACCAATGTCCCTTTAGCCTACGACACTAACTTCATTCATTGCTTATCTTTGTTATGATGATACATATAAGAAATATGGTTAGTGAGTTAGTCGTTTCATCTTCGTCAACAATTGATTCATATACGACAACAATTATGGTCGATTGTCAAGGGGAATTAGTGTTCTTGGGTACATATTTGTTCACTGCTTCATTGCTCATAGTTCATAGCGGTTAGGGTTTGTTTACTAGCGGAATTTATAGATGATTTTGACAAAGGTTAGGATTTTGTTGTTTTTTCTTTCGATAAAGGATTTCGTTTTTCATCTCCTATGGCGTTAGTTTCAATTTTGACAAAAGAGATCAACAAGGTTTGTTCAAAAATTCCAATTACTTTGTTTACCAACCAAACAAAATAATTAAGGTATTTGATATTTCAATTCATCATCAATTCTAATCCCTTTCAACACATTCTTTAAACCAAAAGGTCCCTCAATTCTTCAATTTTTATGTTATAAATGGATATAAAATATTAACTAATGCTTAAAAAATGTTAATAAAAAATAAACGTTTATGACGCGAATCATCAAAATTAGACCAACATTACTACAATAAAATCTAAATTACATAAACAATTACTACTTTTTTAGCGTAATGATGGCTTAGGCAGAAAGAAATACGATGTATCTAGTGTTTGTGTTTGAACTTTAAGAGTTTGAAGTGATTTGCATTATTACATCCCTATATAACATGATATTATATATATGTATAGTTTCTGATAATTATATAATTAATTGTCGTGTGGCCCATGCATGTTCGGCTCAAAATGTATATATGTTGGTGTGTTTTATAAATTAAATAAATATAGCTAGGGAGTTTGAATAAACATTAAAAAGGTGCATGTATACTATTAATTAAATTCATAGTGGCTACTTACCGTTAGACAAATAAATCATACTTTCTTAAAAAGAAATACTCTTTGACCCACAAAAAAATGAAGTTGTGTTTTCAAAAGTTGAAACAATGAGTATTTAGTATTAAGATTCTAAAACTACCATTGTACGTATATTATAAAGCATTGTTAAGGTGGGATGTATAATTTTTTAGAGGTATAAACTGTGTGGAGTTAGAAATGTAGCTCAACGAATTTATAGGTAAAATTGTACTAAAATTATAAGGAAACAATTTATTTATTGGGTTTAACGACGGAAGCTTTTTATAGTACATAATTAAGCTCCGCCGCTGGGTATAAAGAATTTCATTTGTTCAGCTGAAATGGATCCAGATAAATTCGCTTTGTCAAAGATTTGTATAATATTTTTAATATGGGCAATATAAATTATGTTCAAAATTGTTATCTCAGCACATATACTTTTTAATTAGGTCATTACAATGGAAACTAGCTAGCTTGATTCATAACGGTTATATTTTAGTTTAATATGATCCAATTTAGTAAATATGATTGGTTTCAGTTTCAAAAAATCAAACATGATTCGTCCAAACAATCTTAAAACACCAACCAAACCAATCAAACTAATATTCGGTTTTTTACAATACAATTTTTCATTCTTAACTAAATATATGATTAAAGAGTTGAGATATTCTAAGAAATAGATCCAATACATGATGTTAAGATTAAAATATAGTTGTCTAGATTTATGGGTTGTTTCTTTTATGAAATATTCTTAATTTAATTATTCATTAAGAGCTTTTAAGATATAAGAAGTGTTTATGTTTTCCCATTGAAATATGAAAACCTCTTTTAAACGATTAAGAGGTAGATTTACCTTTGAAAACCTCTTTATGTTATATAAGGATAAAATTTTAAAAATCATCGGTAACAAACATTAATCTCCAAGCCTTATTCTATCCTTTAATATTCTTAATGTCACAATCGCTGGTGTAACACCCTGATTTTTAGTCCAAATTTAAACTTTTCAAAACTCAATTTAAAACATGGTTTATATAAAACTCTTTAAATATTAGCGGAAGCATTATGATATCTCTAAAGTATTTCAACAAAGATACAATATTATTTTAACCATAAAATTGTGACATCTATTACGATCCAAAACTTTTGGTGTTACCATAGTCAATCTCACGATCAATAACGAATGAATAGAAAATCCAAGATTACCGAACGCTAACTCAATCCAAAGCTATGCCCAAGGCATCTACCCGCCTCACATAGGCCTCTAGACATCCTACGGATACAAAACATTTAACACACAGGGTTAGCTATAAACATAGCTAGTGAGTACAACAAAAAACATTTATCTTTTCAAAACCAAGTCATCATCTTTTTGAAAACACGAGTTTGGCAACAATCATACTTTAAAAGT
>JAUEJL010079746.1:0-15416 GCA_032274825.1 Drosophyllum lusitanicum
CCACAATTTAAAAATAAATTTGTTTGAAAACACATGTTTTGATTAATATATTAAAGAAGTGGACATGTTAATTGAATACTTCAAGGAGTTCAGAGAAATAGGGTTATCTAAAGCTATTGATGATGCTAAGAAACTTGTCATTGAAATGAATATTGATCCAGTATTCTCTCAGAGGCGTCAAGTTCATATAAAAAAACAATTTAATGAGAACCAAAGTGAGCAAGATGTCTTATTTTCAGCTCAAGAGAACTATAAAGTTAATTATTTTTTATATATTGTTGATTAAGCTAGTGCTTTTCCTAAATACAGATTTGAACAGTACAAAGAGTATGAAAAAGTATTTTGTTTTTTGTTTTCTAAAAAGTTGAAGGAATTTGGTGACAAAGATCTTAAGTCATATTGTAGTCGTCTTGAATCCGCACTTAAATATGATGGATGATCACATCTTGATGCAAATGAACTTTATATGGAGTTGAAGCTGGTTGACATGTTTTTCCTCGAGAAACTATCCGACCTAAGGATGTCTTAAAATACCGAAACAAGTTGATTGTTTTCCCAATGCAATTATTGCATATAGAGTCTTGTTAACTATTTCAATAAATGTTGCATCTGCAAAAATAAGTTTCTTAAAACTTAAATTGTTAAAGTTCTACTTACGGTCCAAAATGACACAAGAAAAGCTTAATAGAATGACAATGATAGCTATTGAGAAGGATATCTTGGAGAGTATTGATTCGAAGAGTTGATTCATAACTTTGTTTTCACTAATGTTAGGAGAACTTCACGATTCATATAACTATATAGGATAAACTATTTTATTATCCTTGTGTTGTGTTAGTTTTTGATATAATAAATATCGAAGTATTAGTGAATTTTTGTTTATATGTGTGTGTATAAGAGGCTCATTTTTTCACTTCGCACAGGACGTCCAAATTCCACAGGATGCCCTGCATACATTTTGGTTTTTGGATAGGAAAGGACTTTTAAAATTTGTAGGAAGGAGAAACAACGCTAAAAAGTAAAAACCGTTTTGTAAAGTTTTTGAGAGGTTCTTGAAGGTGTAAAAAACCTCCTTCGCAAATGGTCTAATAGTTAATAGCTCAACCGGTTTATTATTTTTAGACTCTCGAGGATCACCATCAAGAAAGAACTAGTGTAATACCCGAGCAGTGCTCGGGTACATCACCCTTTAAAGTCAATAATTTATATCTACAAAATTCTAAACACTGCTAAGCCTATAAGTAAACCGGAAAACCTAAAGTTTCAAATAGTACACAATTATCATGATATACTGACAAAACTCAATTCATCGAAAGGTTAAGAAGTTTAATAAAAAGGATAAAATTAGTATACTTTAAACTCGACCACAACTATAAAAGTAAGTGAAAACAACAATTGTCATCAAAAATATTTTTTGAAATTATCAAAACGATAATCAAACCACATGCAAAGGCTAAATCCACTCTATTTTGATAAACACTAACTTAAGATAATAAGAACCAAATTGTAGACGGAAGCGTAGTTCTCTTTAATTGGAGAGAGAAATTGATGATGGAGCGTGGGGGCGGTTACCGGTGAAGAGGGGGAGACGGAGACATGATTGAGACGATGAAAGTGGGTAGGAAGTTGTTTACTGGGATGGGTAGTTACGGATCCAACGGCCGAGAACTGTAAAACGACTACCTTTGTGACATCATGGATTTATCATTGTTTTGACTTAGAGATAGGAGCAACATAATAGCAAAAACACAAGGTGCAAGAGCTCGTGTTTCATGATCTGGATGTGACGTTGCTAAAAACGAAAAATTGGTTGATCCGAGTTATATTTTACCTCAAAAGGGTCAAATAGGCAAACTTTTTAGAAACATGGTTAAAAAAAGCACGTCAAAAATGATTATTTTTATAAATAGTTTCACGCTAGTATTTATTACATTTATAATCCATTAAACTCATATAAAAGGGAAATAAATATTTACCGGCCGACCCGATTGCCCTTTTTTCCACTTATACTGCTAGCAGCAAAACTTGCACACACCTTCCTGGAGTAGGTTTTGTCATAAATGGAGCTGGTAACTTGTGTAGTAAGATAAATAGTAAAATATTTGCTCATAACACTTAAACATGTAGATAATAATCTGCTTTCTAAAACACGTAAAGAAACCAATATCTCTTAAAATTTATATATAGTTTTTAAGCATTTAAGAATTAAATTTAAAAAGTTTGTACATCAATATACTTTAATAAGAAACTATCATACCTCTTCATCACAATTGGCAGGAGGCACCAAGATTGCTATCATTAACCAACCTATATATAGGCAACCAAGAAAACCCCTCATCAAGGGGAAGTAATAAAAACCCCTACTCAACATTAACATCATATGATTAAAAATTAAAAACATAGTTGAAGAATTTGATTGTGGGCATGGAAATAGTTGCAATCATAGTGATACCATTACTGAACAATATAACAACTACAATTTTATATTATGAGGAATCCAAACCAAAAGGCAAACGTAAATAGGGAAATTGATTGAGGAAAAAAGAAATATAGGAAATCTCCATTGTTGAAATCATATCGCTAGGCTTCTACAAATTGAAATCGTCAGAGAATTGTAATTCGAAGGTGTATATAGATGACATATCAAAAATTAGAGTTTTACATTATTAGATATAAAGGTAAAGATAAAGAATATGAGCCACATACAATCAAAATAACAAAAAAGAATTGGCTTTTACAACAGCCATATTTACATGAAGGTGAACACTTAGCTAGAGATGGTAGAGATAAAAATAGTGGACAATCCAACCTCTGTCCATAAGGAGATGGGAAAGGGATCCTTCATGTATATGCTAATGGCACATCAGGTCAACATAAACTTACTGAAAAAGAAACATGTCAATCAGGTTAAAATGAGTAGGTCTAAATCACTATATACACACATCACACACACATGGCATATACATATACATCATCAATGGTGATTATGAAATTGATAAGAACAAAAAAAATGGTAATTAGGAAAACCATTATTAGCTTAATAAAAAATTTTAAGTGGCCTGTTGGCCATTGAGTTATGCAGCTCCATTAATGAAACCAAAAAAGAATACAGTGGCATACGTTTTAGAGACATTAATCCAAGATCACAAAGCATGACAAGTAGGGAAATCAAAAGAATCATTCATTTGTCATGGCTATTAACAACATTGGATTAGAAAAACAGAAATAAGGAAGACCAATGGTTGTTTTCATACCTGTTTCTATACTAAATTGAGATTAGCATCTAAAGCCTAAGATTCAGATATGGATTTTGCTCCTGCAGACTCTGGAAAGTCGACAACGGTATAGCATTTCCATCACTAAATTACTCCAATTGTCGATGGATTTTATGTGAGCAGAAGATCACCACGAAACTAATGCACGAACAACAAGTGATGCAACAATCGACGGTTTCATGAGACGGATCACCACTCCATACCATTGAATGAAAGCAACTCAGTCATCTGCAATGAGACCTCAGGCGACTATTACAACCAGGAATCCTAATATAAGGCCACGTAATCAAATCAACATCCAAAATCACATAATTTAGGCCTAAATGGATGATTGGCGTTGACAGACATCAGAAGTTCTTACTGAAAAGTTGAAACCAAGTGGATTAAGATTGAACTTACAAGTGGATTCAATTTGAAACCAAAAACCAAAGAAGTTGAAAAGTTGATGTCAATTGCACCCACAAATCAACACTTGCAATCCAAATACAAAATCAAGATTAATTGAATAGCTAATCAAATGACACGTCTACAATTGCAAATTCTTTATCTTGTTTTATAAAAGGAATACAAATAAAGATACCTGATGATGGTAAAAAAGTAGAATTGATTTTACCAACTACCGACTTTGAAATCTTTGAAGCTACCATGATTAAAAGACGCTTCGTTGTTGTTTGGTGTTTGGATTGAAAGTCGGAGTAGTCCCAGCACTTTACACTTTGTGGTAGCGGTTTACGCAGTAGGAAGACCCGCCGCCGTCGCACACAATCAATTTGCAGCAGCACAATAAAGGGTCGTATAAATTGACGCCGCACACAATCGTTTACACATTGGGGCACGATTAGGGCACCATCATCAAGTCTCTTCGTGTAGAATAAGTTGCAGACAATTACCGATAATATCATAACCCTAAATAAATTTTCAACAATCAACATCCTTCAAGAACACGACAATCGACTTGCAGTGAACATGAAATCGATCCAGTGAGATTTGAGTGACTGTTAAGGGGGCAATTATAGGCGAGCATGAAATCAACATCCTTCAAGGAACCTACTTCTCTAATTAGCATATGATGGTTTCGACCCAATCAACCAAACTATAGAGGTTCACGGTCTTCTTCAATGGGGAAGGTGGTTTTGGAATAGCTAGAGAATGTGGGCGATAGGAGGGGAGATTCTGAACGTGGGTTAGAGAGGGCAGACGATCTAACGGCTGAAATGTTATGTACTTAGATCGGACGGATATTAAAAATTGAGACTTTAAATGGCTGAGATCAAATTCTACATCATCTGACGGTGAAAATTGACACTTCATATATGGTTGCCTCACTCACCGGCAACCATATATATATATAATTCCATTCAGGTTATCAAGGTTTGACTATGCTTCAACTGTGAGAATTTTGACTAGGACTAAAATTCTAATCGGAAAATTCAAATCATTAGTTACTTTAACAATTTACAAAAAAATTACGTTACCTATGTAGGTAATGGAAAAATAAGTTATTTACATCGACTCTTTTAAAAAAGGGTTTACTTCTCAAAATGTATTAAACTATACCCCAAATGTTAATGTGTGTACCACCTTCCAAAAATGTTATTGTCTGTATTGAACTTTTAATTTGTTGTTATTGTATGTATTTTGATTACATAAAAAAATAAAAAAATTATAAGTTTAATGCATAGTAGTTTAATACATACAATAACATTTTTAGAAACTGAATACACACATTAACATTTGAGGTATGGTTTAATATATTTGCAGAAGTAAATCCTTTAAAAAAATAGGAAGTTATTCAGTTATTTTAACCCTTTTAATTTTTATTACAATTAACGTAAAAAGAATCAAATTTAAAAAATATTTCACTAAACGTTTTACATATAACTACCAATAAGGTGGTCTAGTGGTAAGGTGACTTATTGTCCTCCTTGAGGTTATGAATTCGATCCTTACCTTGGGGGTAGTATATTCACCCACCGCAAATGCTTGGTGGGTCTGAAAGGGAAGACTTTGATGAAATGGTCTCGAGTTTAATTCTGACCCCTTACTCAGACAGTCAAGACAGATGATTATTGTCTGTGAACCGGTCCTTAAGGAATGTTCGGTTCGGATCCATAGGATTCCAGACGCAAGATTGACCCGGTGTAAACAACATTTTAATGAAAAGTTTTACATATAAAAATTAACTATTTTATTTTATTATTTTGTAAAATAATCCCTTAATTTAAAGAGGATACGAGGAACTTTGGAAGGAGTGAGCTTTGATTTAACATAACCGTTACAAAAACAAGAGCTTTACACACATTACCAGGTCACCTAACATAAAGTCGACAGACAAGCAACCGCATATCAACACCGTTTTCTTTCATTCCCGGCGATTCCACTCTCTCTCTCTCTCTCTCTCTCTCTAACAATACCTCCATCTCCATTCATCCCTTTGAAGCTACTTCCCATACAAACCCTATATCTATACACACTTATTCGAAATCGAATCGAAGAAAAACCGAATTTGGTTTGATGGGTAACAGAGATCTAGAGAGCAGGGGAAGCTGGAAGAACAGAGGTGCACCACCAATACCACCATCGTCAAATTACTACTCATCTTCTCCGTACTACACTGAATCAATGGAGAAACAATGGACTTCATGGCTTGTTCCTATGATTGTTGTTGCGAATGTGGCCATGTTTCTCGTGATCATGATTGTTAATGACTGTCCTAAGCACGTTAATTCGAGTATTCAGGGGAATTGTGTTGCTAGGTTTTTGGGTAGACTCTCTTTTCAGCCTCTTAAAGAGAATCCCCTTTTTGGGCCTTCTTCTTCTACGTAAGCTTTCAACACCCCCCATTTAAGTTTCTGTGTTTTATTGATGATCTAGGTTTTTTTTGTTCATATCGGATTTTGTGTTGCATGCTCGTTTACCTTCTTTTACATAAAATTTGATTTTGCATATTGCTTTATAAGAGTTTATGTGTAAATTGATGATTTTTCTTATTGACTATTCTAGTTCTGATTTGAATTGGAATTTTTGGTATATTAGGAGCCTTATAACATACCCTTTTAGACAACTAGTGTGTAGAAGTTGATTTTGTCATAATCCTTGGTTTCTTAGGATTTTTGAACATCCACTTAGGCTCTTCTGATGATTTTTAGGTTTTTTTAGTTTCTTTTCACATTGGAATAGGGATTTATGTGACTGGATTTATGTTCATGATTTGAGTTTAGGTTTGTTTTACCTTAAATTTAGTTCTTACCTCCTGGTTCAGGAGTCTGTGCTATTGTTGTTTCTTACTAGGCACTTGGATTCCCCTTACCCTCCATTCAATGGTTTGGATAGAGTTCTGTTCATTTTCAAGGTTCAGAGGTTGCTCAAGGTTTTGTTTCAAGATCACTCTAATTAGCAATTAGCAAAAAGGTGCCAAAAATCTTGTTTTTTGCACAAATAATAATGCGGAACTCGTAGAAATAGGTTTTGCTTATATATATTTTTTTAAATTACCAATTTGATATGTTCTCCTCCGTCTTTGAAGGTCGTAACTTGTTTCTACTTGGACTGGTGTATGGTAATTTGTTTTTACTTTCTTTTGAAAAAAATTTAAGTCCAAATACCACTTTTTCCCCACCCTGAGATCATTGTAACAGTAATACTGATCAAATTGGACCACAAGAATTTACTTCCTTAAGGGTTTTTTTAGACTATTAAGTATTAACCATAGTCAATAACTTCTATTAACTTGTAGTCTCAAACATTGCAATGAATATAAAACTAGTGAAATCAATTATCAGTTGGTTGTTCTCTGGTTGAATCTTGTAACATCAGGAGTCTTCTTTTTTCTCCCAGATCGTGTATGGGAAATTCTTGTGCTTTGAGTCAGTTTGAAATGAATAAAATTCATCGACTTATTCTGCCATTTATTCTTTTGTAGACTGGAAAAATTGGGAGCCCTCGAGTGGGAAAAGGTAGTACATGATAATCAAGCATGGAGACTAGTCTCGTGTATTTGGTTACATGCGGGGGTTATTCATTTACTTGCTAACATGTTGAGCTTGGTCTTCATCGGGATTCGCCTAGAACAACAATTTGGCTTCGGTATGTTTCTATGTTGGATGTTTCCTTGCATAAATGAAGGCAGAAACCACAAAATGCATAAAAAGATTGCTTTCATAATTGAAAAGGTTTATTCTTTCATATCTGGAAAGGGTATATTAGAGTTCCTTAACCAAAATTGGGTATATCAGAGTCACTAAACTTGTTAAAGTTATAGGAACTTGTTAAATTTTATAAAGTTTAACCAGGTACAAGTCAAACCGGTTAAAATTTGATGACTGAAATTTTTTTTAAGGCAAATACATTAAAATTTCAATATAGTTTCACGTCTTTCATAGAAAATTCCCTCAACCAAGTTCACGTAATATTAAAGTCCTTGAATGTGTTAAATATACATAGATTTGAGATATGAATGTTACATGCAGGTTGCTTGCACAGACAACACATACTTTTATGGTTGATATGGATGCCTATCGCAAACGTGATAATAGTTTTAAAAATATTTCTATTAATATAATTATCATTATATAATTTTTTTTAATTTATATGGGCATCCGTTTCAGAAGAAAGAAAAACTTATGTGGTATCTATGTGTGTAGTAACTGTGCAAGTAACCTGCTATACCATTAATTTCACAGGCTCCGGTATATTTAGCAAGTCTAGGGACTTTGTATCCCAAATTTGGTTGTGGACTTTTTCTTGGAAAAAGTGAAAGTAAGTTAATTTTATGATATTTAACAAGTTCAGGGACTTTAATATTCCCAAATTCCGTTGTGGAGTCTCGTATAAGTGAACTTTATTCTAACAATCAACTTTATCTATAACGCTTACAAACTTAACTGCAATTTGAAGTTCAAATTTACTACTTGTCATAAAAAGTTTGTATTTAGTTTGAGTGTCAAATGCGTTAACTATTACATTAAATTTAAATCTAAAAATGACAAAAAAAATTAAATTGAATCTTGAATATTAAAAGTAGGCCTTTTCTATTGGGAAAAATAGAATCATTGATACAGAAGTGCACTATTGAGGCAAAAGTTCAGCCGCTCAGGGCTCAGCCGGATGGTTTGGGACTTCTCTTAGATTTGTTTTAACATCAATAGTTAGATTTTTTCGATCAAACATGTGAATTGCATTTTCTTTATTTTTAAAATAATGATAATAATAATAATAATATCATATCAATATAATAATTATAATCTCTTATCTCTTATTTCTTAATATTAATAAAAGACTGACATTCATCAATTCAATTAGGCAATCCCAACCCTTCATTTTGTCAAAATTAACATCATTTTTCAATTAGGCAATCCTAGCCATTCATTTGGTCAAAATTAAAACTCAATTTTGACTCTAAATCAAGAGATTATTCAAATTCAATTTGGATAAGAGATAAGGTAGGAGGTAAATAAAATATTACCTTAGATTCATGAAATAAGGTAGATAAAATATTACCTTAGATTCATGAAATAGGGTATATATATTACATAATGTTTATTTATCTTATCATCTATAATCTATGATTAAATTAAAGATTATATAATATAATTAATAGTTAGATATGATAGCATTATTGAAGGAAAAAAGTTACAAGTTATAAAATTAAAACGCAATGATAGTTTATCTACATAATGTTTATCTTAATGTATAAAGATTCTCTTATCTCTCAATATAAATAAAAGACTAACATTCATTCGTTATTGTTTTACATCAAATATTTGTCCTCACCCATGTAGTACACGGGGCTCTTAGCTAGTAATAATAATATAATAATAAGAAGTCCCAAACTGCCAACTTGGTTCAACCAAACCGGTTTTTGGCAGCTCTGCTGGGAATGCTAATTAGGCTTATTTGGTACAGAAAATTATCAGACCATGGCTACTGATTGGCATCTCTTTTCCCTAGTATTTTGGGTTTTTGGATGTGTGGTGATTGTTGCAATTTGAAGAATTAGATTCACTCATTCACATAAGCAAGCATTTGATTGAAGTTAGAGATAATTTAGTAATTTTGTTAACATAAAATATCAATATTCGTATAGCAACACCTTATACACCACTTCAAATCAGATTATTTTGACCATAAAAACACAGAAAATCAGAACCAGTTTAGTCAAACACTACAAAGCTGACTATCCCTCAAAAAGTTATGACTCTTGGTGCTCATGGGTTTCATATTTGTACAGTTGTATCCTCGTAGAACGGGTTTTTCTTTTTAAATGATATTCTAATATACTAAATATATATGTGGCAGCACGGGTAGGGGCTATCTACATGCTGTCTGGAATTGGTGGGAGCATACTTTCTACACTTTTTATAAAGAACAACATCTCAGTTGGTGCTTCTGGTGCTCTTTTTGGACTTCTTGGAGCAATGTTATCTGAACTTCTTACTAACTGGACTATTTATGCCAACAAGGTATCACAATAGTTTGTATTAATGACTGTTGGGGATTCTGACACAGCAAGAAGAAATAGAAGCAAACACAGGATGCTAATACTTACTATTAAAAGCAAATAATGCCTTTAAATAGGCAGTAAACCAACTATGGTATAAAGATAGGAAAAATAATATTTAGCCTAAAAACTTTGTAGCTGCTACATATACTGGCTGAGTATTAGCAAACCAGCTATTAGAAAACGTGAGAATTAACTTATTTCCAACATTCTCCCATCATTCGAGCTTTGACATTCGCACTGAGTTCTTCATGATTCATTTGTGGCAAACTCTTTGTTAATAGGTTTGCAACTTGTTCAATGGTTCAACTAGTTTCTAGCTAAATTTCGTCTTTGGCAACGATTTCCCATATCAATGTGTTTGTTCTGCTATGGTGAACCAGATTCTTGCCAATATTACTGCTGACTGGTTCCTGCCAAGTTACATAGGACTCTCTTTGCTGCTGTGGAATGATGCATTGTTGGATGATGCATAAATCGAGATAAGAATATAAGATACCAACATTATTAGCCAACCTGGGACAAGAATGAGCAAGATAAATCAATCTCCCCAGTCCCCACCAAGCTTCTAAAGACTCTTGCATTTTTCAACCTTGTGTTATCTTTGAGTCTTTAACCTCTCTAACTGACTGACTACTTCTACTGTCCAATCATCAACCAAGAAGACTTATTAAAAACAGCAAAAATGTGAGAATTAGCTAATTTCCCACAATGGCAACACGCAAATACGTAATTTGACTTAAAAATGTTAACCAGCACAATCAACACAAACAGGGGGCAAAACTTATCGCTTTAAATTTGTGCGTGTGTGTGTGTGAAGCATTTCTAATATGAAGTCTTATATTGTTTTGAAGGCTGCAGCACTGATCACACTTGTGATCATCATTTTGATAAATTTGGCAGTTGGAATTCTTCCTCATGTTGACAATTTTGCCCATATTGGAGGTTTCTTAACGGGTTTCCTTCTTGGGTTTGTGTTGCTTGTTCGTCCCCAATTTGCTTGGCAAGAACGTCGCCATCTTCCTGTTGAAGCTCGTACAAAATCCAAGTACACAATTTTCCAATACGTTTTCTGGATTCTATCCATGATCTTATTGATCGCGGGGTATGCTTTCACTATCCTAGTTTTGGTACTGTTTTAAATTTTAATGTTCTGGGTAATGATGACTTTTGAGGTCGAACCTATTGCTAATATAAATGCATTTACAAAAAAAACATTTTAATTCAAAATCAACAATTTTTCCGTGTATATGTTTTGTTAGAATGAATGTACAATGTTACTTGAAAGTAAATCTTGAATTTGATGAAATATAGTTTAGCTGATCTTGAAAGTTATCAATATCTTTTTGACCTTTGAAAGTCAAACTGTAGCACTTTTCTGCAAAGCATAGAAAGTTAGAAACTATTGATTCTGAAGACTTGCCTTGCAAATGCAAAAGGACAGTATAGCCCTTGAGAACAATGTAAAATGACAAGATTACCCTTTTCTTTACAGCAAAGAAACCTCGTTTTCGAAATTGATTTCGAAGGTGTTTAATAAACCTGAAAGTGATGAAATTGGTTTTTAATTGGATTGCAGGTTTGCTGTGGGACTGGTAATGCTTTTAAAAGGTGAAAATGGCAATGATCATTGCAGCTGGTGTCATTACTTAAGCTGTGTGCCTACTTCAAGATGGCACTGCAACAACCGATGATTTTTGTATTTTTAGTCTTCATTTTCCCGATTTTATTTTTTTGTTCTTTATACATTATGAATTTATTGTGTTGATATGCTTACAAACCTGTTGCGGTTCATTTCACTAATGTAATTCTATGTTTTTTTATGTGGTTACAAGGTCAAATTCCGTATATGGTGTTTTGACATACGAGTTATGAACTATAAAAAAAGAACTAGTACATTACACATGTCAAACATTAAGTAGATAAGAAGATGTAGGAACAAATAATATAAAGATATATCATTTCTCATATATAAAATGCAGAAATGCATCATGCATTGTTTAAGACAATTTAATGATGACCATCATTACTGTGGATATTTAGTAATGAGTCAATGAGACTAACTTGACTGCTGGCTTGATTGCTAGTGATGGTGATAATTGATCGTCATTATAAACATGAGTAGGGATGAGCTGAGGTTTAAAACCAGACCGGAACCATGAAAAACCAAAACCGAAAATTCTCTAACTTAAGAACCGAGGACCGAACTATTTGTTCCTAATCGGTTCAGGTTCCGGTTCGGTTCCATCAGTTCTGGGTAAAAAAACAACCCTGGTGAAACCGAAAACTGAAATAAGGAAAATTTAGGAACCAAGAACCAACCCAAAAATGTATAAATCAGTCTCGTTCGGTTCCAGTTCAGTTGGGTCATTCAGGTTTTTTGCTTAACCCTAAAAACGAGGGTGTAACTGCAAAATATAGAAATTAGTCAATTATCTTGTTATAAACGTCCCACTAGATTAGTACAATGTTCATATCAACCCCGAAACAAAGAGAAAAACCACGACTTTCCTATGACATTGGCACTACACTAATATAACTTATAACAATATATAAAAAAAACTACGAAAATATTTTCTAATTCCAGTAACCACCACTAAACTCACTTTCACGGAAACCAGCACCTCCAACCGGCATTCCAAGCTGATCAAGCCGGCCTGAACCCGGATAAGCTTTGCTAACAAAACTATCCCGCAAGTCTGACCCACGTTGACCACCTAGCCCGTATCCATACACTGAATACCTCTTTGTGGAGCTCGGAAGGTCAAAGTTAGGCCTTTGTCTAGGTGCACTTAGGGACCTGACTTTAGCACGTGAAGACTCGGTGTATGCCATGTAGTTTGGGTGGTCTGAGTAGCCACTAAGACAGCTTCTTGAACTGTCGCTCTTAGTTGGGGTAAACGGGCTCACTCTCATTGACCCATTGACCTTGAAAACTGAAGGGCTTACTTCTTCCTCTATGTCATGAGTGGAATATCTGAAAGGTGCAGTTAGGGAATTTACTTCACATGAACCACTCGGGCTCAAGCCCGGTGGCTGTATGGTTGACCCGCGAGAAGTGGTCAGACTTTGGCTTTGGCTGTAACTCATGTGATCTGATTGGAAGAGGTTTCGTCTTCTTATTTGGGGTTTCATGGCGTCCATTTCAAGGATTTTCTCGTGCCTTTCGTCATGCGATCTCAAGCCATTATTCTGCATCAATAGGGCAAATGACATATCGAAATATAAACCGAAAAATATAAGAAAAAACAAAAGAAATGTACAGAAAAATAAAATAACACACCTTTTGCATCGACGAATGATTATGTTTTGCGCTCCTTGATCGCACGACATGTTCAAATTTTTCGGGGGTTGGAGGTCCCTGCAAGTAGTAGTTTGTGTCAGCTATAAAACCCGAGCATATAAAGCGCATAGCAGATTCTCGGGGTTGAACCTCATGCATTCAAAAATGCAATTTTAATGCAGTTTTATTAATATTGAGAGCTTATATGGTGATGAATGTAAGAGGCAACCTTGGTGGTAGAGTGTGGTGAATCAGCAATATTCTGGAACCGGGCTGCACGGGCTCGAGCCTGGGCCCGAACCAGAGCCTGCAAACGTCGCAAATCATCGGCTGCTTGTTTCCTTAGAATGTGACCTCTCACGAGTGCCTGAAGCTTCACCAACGCTTTCAATGCCCGTAATGCTTTCCTTGCCTTCAAATATTTCCATGTCAATTCTTTAAAAAAATTGTTAATATATTCTACAATCATTTATAAATTTATATTAATCAACAGGTAATGTGCTTTTTAAGGGCAAAGGTGCTTAAATTTATAATCAGTGATAACAGTTGCTGCATAAGGTACAAGTCTTAGCGCGCAGCATTAATCAGTCTTCTTTATGCATTGGATAGTTGTACATTATGCATTGCTGTTGGTCATGTCGCAAGACAGGCTAACAAATATAATGCATGCAGAAGCGTTTTATCATTTATGAACTTGATTTGTTGGCGCTGTAAATGAACATAATGTTCCGGAACAATCGTTCGGCGGAAAGTTCGTTTGTTTAATAAACAAACGAAGATGAACAAGATTTTCCGTTTGTTTAATTAAACGAAAGAACACAAACAGAACTCTCGTTCGTTCATTTATGTTCGTGAACGTTCGGTTATCCGTTCGTTTATGTTTATATATATATATATATATTATGTGTGTGTTTATATAGTGTTTATTTGTTTTAATAATGTTGAATTTGTAATATAGTGTGTATTCATTTGTTTACGTTTGTTTATTATATTAATGAACGAACAAAAATGTACAAGAACTAACCAATTTTTTAAACAATCAAACTCAAGAGCTCGTTCGTGTTCGTTTATTTGTTCAACTAAAGTTAAAGGAACGAACACGAACAAGCCTCATTCATGTTCGTTCAGTTCGTTTACAGTCCCTATGATTTATGTTTGATTATTGGTTAATGTACTATTATTACTGCATTTGGTACAACACCACAATGCATGGAAGATTTTTTTTGAACAACGAATTTAATGGGCTGGGTCCGCAGTGACATCCATATAGGGCAGTATGCGAGCTCCAAACCACGCACCATAAGGGAGTAATACCCTCCACCATTTTATAGAAAAAACCCCACTGTCCAGACTCGAACCCAAGACCTGAATTATGAGGTAAAACCCCTATACCACTGGGCTACGTCATAGTAGTCAATGCACGAGAGATGATAGAGCATTGGGTGCAACCATGTAAGCGTTGATTGAAAAACCCCATTGCACAATTTGTTTTGAAAGTAGACTCTAATTTACTTCAATTACATTAATTAGTTTGTAATTAAAAAGGGCGCGCCTATTTAGACTCTTGTGTATGTAATTTGAAGTGTTATCCTTATATGATATGATGTATATGAATATATAACACGTAATAGAAAATATAATTACGTGACGTAATATATCTAGGTTGTGAAAGAAGTAAGGTACGAATAGTAGCAGGAAAAAGAATATAAGGCGGTGAGCATAGCATCTCCCGAATTCATTCGGGTTCCTTGGGGTTAGGCAGGTTCCTTCGGGAACACCCCTACGCCCTCTTCGGGTTCCACCATTTTTTTCCATTTCAGCTTGGTAAACCCGAAGTACCCGTTGTACTTTTTTTATTTTTTTGGTTTTTTAGAGAGAGAGTAGGAGAGAGAAAATGTTTGGGTTGATTTGGGAAGGGTTATACTTGGGTTTTGGGTTGATTTGGGTTGGGAAGGAAAAAATAAAAAAAACTGATGTGACAGTGATGTAACATTTAGGTTAATTTGGGAAAGGGAAAGACTTTACTGATGACCTTATACTACAAAAGTGAAAAGCGAAGATTATTGGTTTTCTGAACTTTTTTTTCCCAATGGGTCAATGGCATAAGACTAGTGGGTTGATAAAGCGAATTGTAGACTCTCAATCTGCACCAATTAAGTCTAAGTAACTTGGGCCAATGTTATTAATTGGGCCAGCACCTCTTAGGCCTTCTCTATTTATCGGATAAATAAATATATTATTGGAAAAAATAGACTTATAAATATATCATCTTTTGTTGACATAAAAATATACAACTTGTTTATATAATTGTATTTATTAACATCAACATATGTGCACATATACATATATATATATATAT
>JAUEJL010079757.1:0-15416 GCA_032274825.1 Drosophyllum lusitanicum
AATTAATTAACACACATCGAGGTATTATCTAATCCTCGTACTAATCCAACTTTATCTCATCATGCGATAACAAATAATCACTTACTCACATAATTAATCATAAGTACTCGCAACAAACATGATCCACTTACCACTGACCCGCCCACAATTAGGCCGGGTTTACGGATGTTACATGATTAAGTCTCTCATTCTTAACTAAATATATATTCTCCTTTGAACCTCCCACTATATATATATATATATATAGACACACACGGGCTTATAAAATCTTGTGGTACACCACTCTTGTTGTACATACGAGATGGGCACATATATTAGGGGTGGCAATTATCGACACTACACGAACCCGACACACAAATAAACAGGTTTGGGTTGAGCATAAACGGGATCAAGTCGTTTTCGGGTTGACCCGCCAACCCGTATAAATAAACGGGTAGTGTTCGGGTTGGATTGCGGGTTCACGGGTCAACCCGTCAACGGTCAACCTGTATATATTTTTTATTTTTCTATTTATACTCATATTTTCATGTTTCATATTTGGTTATTAGGCTTTTATCTTATTGCTTAGTCATCATACACCTAATCAAAAACAAATCCATCACCTCCCTTTTGTTCCTTTGATCTCCGTTTTGAACCTACTAAAAGTAGACATCATCACTTGTAGCTTAAGTGTTTAAGTGTTCTTAGAATAATCAAGTTTTTGTATTTGGATTAAACTATCTAGGTAGGGTTGAACTTTATTTAGAATTTTGCATTTTAATTGTGTATTTTAACAAACAAAGGATAAAATTAGTAAAACTGGACCTGCTGACTCGCCAACCCATTAATGAACCACCAACCAATTTATGACTCGCCAACCCGTTTATGACCCGCTTATAACCCGTCAACCCGTATATTTAAACGGGTTACACAGATCGTGTCGTGTTTAGTGTTAATCGTGTTCGTGTTGTGTACTCTGACCCGTATAATTAAACGGGTCGTGTTCGTGTCAGCCCTTCCTGACCCTCCAACTCGCGACCCGCCAACCCGAACTAGACACGATTGCCACCCAAACATATATACACTTGCAGTGTGGCTAGCTACAGTACACTCTCGCCCTTCTCAACCTAGCTCGCATAAAATTAATTAACCCATCAGCATCTTCACTTGGCAACCCACTTCGCTAAAGCACTCTCACCCCGTGTCTATGTCTCTCTACTAAAAAAGAGTTTAATATATATAAAAAATAAGATAAATGTGAAGAGGTTGAAACATACGTTGATACGTATAAAGATAAGGAAGGAGGGTGGTTGATCATGTGACATTGACATTGTAAGAGAGATAGTTAGGGATGACATTGGAACGGGTATTGGTCATCCCAATCCCATACCCTATTATAAAACCATGTCCGATACCCGGTCTCATCCCGTCGGGTATCCTATTACCAAATAACCATTGGGGTCGCGGGTATACCCTCGGGTATCCTATTTATATTCTTAGTCTATTAAAAAATTTCTAAATAAAATCTTATTTCCTAGAACTTCATGTGAATCACGTCAAACATTAATGAATTCGGATTCTTTTAAGCTATCGATTTCTAGCAACATCAATATTCAATAAGTTTGACGTTTGATAAATGTAATACAATCACCATACAAAGTTTAAACTATCCGAATTTTATGATAATCTAATTTAAATCGTTACATGGAAATGAAAGACGTTCTTCACCAAAGTGTCAAAGAGAAGTAGGGACTATTAATCTTATAATTTATATTATTTTATTTTATATATTAATAAAATTGTAATATATATTATATTAATAATAAAATTATAAAAATATAAATGGTTCCTAATCGGGTATATGGGATCGGGTAATTGGGCGGGTATTGACTAAAAACATAACCGTCCCAAACTCGCAAAATTTTTAAAAGAAATCCCATACCCGGTCCCATAACCATTAACCTGTCTCAAATCCCGTCCCAAAAGTTTTGGGTTCGGATATTCGCATTGAAATCGGGTATTTTTGTCATCCCTACCCGTCATAAACATATGTGTAGATTAAGTTTGTGTGTATGCCGTTCAAAAAAGTTTAAAAACTAATAAATATGGTTTTATAGATGGATTAAACAAGTATGGTTCATCTACAAGTCTTCTTTTTTACTTTTAGATATTCTTTTATATTTATACGTAGTGTGTGTGCTTGGCGGTATTAGTTGGTAGCTTGAACCTGTAGCTGATTACATTCCTTCTCGGCTTCTACAAACCGCCCATTTCCCCCTTCTCTCTCATATTTCTCTCACTTATTTACATTTAAAACAATGGAAAAGATTAAAGAGATAGAAAGATATAATGAGGTTAGATAGATAGAAAAAAAGATTGAAGAAAAAGGGAGAGGAGGGGGGTAATGTGACATTAAAGTAATAAGAAAGAAAATATAGTAAAGACGTATATATAAGAGTTTATACCATCTTTTTATTACAGCACAAAGTAGATAAAAACGTGAACTTTAACCATTATTTTTTCAAGAGTTGTTAACAATCAAAGTATCTAGATTATCATAATTTTAACAGATAAAACCTTAATAACACCAACCTTTTGTTATTTTTAGACTGTTGTTCTAACTATCTTTTTATTTCAAATTAGCAATTTAATTAGTTAACTCTATCAGAACTAAATACCAAAAATGCAAGCTCAGGCATAATATCTTATCAGATTTGAAAACTAGTCCATTGTCATCAGAAGGTTAGATTTTTCCCTAAATTATATTTCATTATAGTGGGTAAATACTGGTTCTAGAGAGACACTTTAACCGACAAACTTCTTTATCTCCATACGCGTAATCTCGTTCGATACATAATATAACAGCATTGTATTCACATTTTTCTGTTTATACCCTAATAACGGCTATGAGATGACCCGAAAGGGAGTAAAAACATGCGAAGCAGTGTGAGGAGCCGGTCCATATACTTCAAGATATTGCTATTATTGTTACCATTTACTGATAAGCTCAAATGCCACCAAGTTATACATCTGATGACCGCTTACGCGCGTCTATATTCATCTCCACAGTCACCAATCACTCTTATGAGATCTTTTCCTTTGCTTAGAACTTGTTGAATGTTGTTTACATCTTCTTCATCAAGGGTGAGTGAGAATACAGCAGTAGAGTCTTTAATATGTTCTGACAAACCAAGTCTAACACCCACCATTGACCCTGCCACAGACGGCTGAAACCACACATGTTTTGCAGCGATTTTAATAAAAAGGCTAGTTCACAACTTTATGAGATCAAGAGACAAGTTTGTGGAGAGGGCAATTTCAACGTGTTCACTTAAAAAAAGAGACAATTCAAGTTGTGTAACGGGTCAAACAGGTCGAAAGTCTCCCGAAAAAGTGTTTTTCTAAATGCAAGAAACTTCCGAAATCATGTTATTCAAAAAATTTGATTATTACTGAAACAACATAATCTTTGTAATATCTGGCACACTATTTATTTGTTTAAAAAACTTTTTTTTAGACAAAAAGTGTTTTGCGTCAACGTGATCCTACCCAAACCGTTGCAACCCAGACCAAAATTACCTACTTTGACCCAATGTGCCCTCCCAGCCCATTTTGCCACCATTAGATACTGGGATGAGTGACATTACCTGATCTAGTATGTACTTGACAGCAACAGTTGGAATTGAGACCCCATGTTTTGATGCTATTTGATTTAAGGTTTTAAGCAGAACTTGGAAGAGACTCCATCCGCCCCATGCATCGACCATCTGGCATATGTATTGCAGGTGCATAATATGTTCTTAGTTAATATACCCACTAACAAAAGTCAACGAGTTTCATTTGCACATCTTATGAAGTTGCATATGCTAGATTATCTGTTCTTGATATGAAAATTATTGCCTGGAAATTTTCTTCTTTTTGATTGGGGTAAGTGTAACATACCCTTTTGTACTTTTGAAGGGAAGGAGTGTTGAGTGGAGGTCCAGCAAAAGGTATCGATAAGTTGGTATCTAAGAACTTCTCGGATAATAGTCCCCCCATTACTGTTCCATAGCTGCACCACAAACAAAACATTGTTTATTATGCTATAACTAAAACTTGAAAGATAACATTATGTATAAAGGTAAAATACAGTTTAACCCTCTGTTTCAGTCCTCCATTAATGATTTAATTCCCTTTCTCACTCTCTTTTCTCTGTTCACTAGTGAAGGTTGTTTTTGGTGGTCGGTGGTAATGGTAGTGGGTTGTTGCGGTGTCAGTGATGGTGGTTTGATGTTGGTATTGGATGGAATCTGGTGGTGAAGGTTGTTTTTGGTGGTCGGTGACGTTTGATTTAGGTGTGGTGATGTTGGTGATGGTGTTATGGTGTTAGTGTGTGTGCGAGCGCACACACGGTGTGAAAATTGTTTGTAACACCTTTCATGACTCATTAATAGCGTATTCTGGTCATTTATATATTTACACAACCATAAATTGATTCGGTAGACCATCATTAATGAACGAGACTTGATTTATGATCCCTTCCAATTATTAGCCATTAATTTATTTTAATCAAGGGTCGTGATAAAAACAGTTCTTGTTTTAACCATCCCAATTGAACAAGACAACAATCTCTGAGGCATTGTTCATGGGGATCATACTATTACAAAGTTATTGTCAAAAAATCAAGTCCATGAAAGATTTATTGGAGAATATTGACATATTGTCCTGGAGAAGAACCTTGTCACTTAAATGATCAACGGGCTCCCCAGAAACGTTAAATCTCGAGCATTATTAGAGATTGACTGATGTGAATCATTGGGGCAAAGTTTATCGTCGCAGAAGGTCAGGGGGTTAAGTGTCAAGGAGTCATATTTATGATTTTATTATGTTAATGTTCTTAAATTTGGTATGTATCGGAAATATGGAAGGGGAGATCGGCTATATCAACTGGCCAATTTCTCTAGGGTTGGGCATGCAGAAAATTGGTTCTTGTCTTCTTGTTTTCTCTGGAGATTACTGGGTCTCGAAACCAGGTTATTGTTTAATAAGAAAGCATCCGATTTCGGGTGAGTATTTCCGTGATTTCTATTTGCCAATTTGATTTATATCAAATTGGTATCAGAGCAACATCCTGCGACCTGTGATTATTGAGGAAGAGCAGCAATGACGAAGGTGACAGATGTGGAAAACGATCTGGCTCAGTACAAGGGGGAGGTGGGAGAACGATTTGAGAAGGTGGATGCAGCGATTGAGGTTTTACGAGCAGACACGGCAAAGCAGTATTCGGAGATGATGAAACAACAGTCAGAGATGATGAAGCTGTTGCTTCAACAGAAAGCCCTCACCGGACCGTCGCCTCCACCGACGACAGGGGGGCCGGTACCGCCGATCAGCGGCCCACCGCTGAACCACACTTCAGGACTGGTTTTTGATGAATATGGGCTCCCGATCCCTATCGAGACTGCCGGGTCCTATTCGGGTAAGTTTCCACCAGTCACCAATCCGGGTTTTTCTTTTCAGGAGGTCAATAGAGTATTTTCGGGTCACGTACCAACAGCCTCTAATCCGGGGCTGAGTGGTGCGTACTCGGGACAGTTTCAGCCCATACGGAGCCAAGGGGGATTGCCTATCGGGTCGGGGCAGGGCCCATGGGAGTCGACTGGGTTACCCCAGTGGGGACGAGGGTCGGGGTCTGGACCAACAAGAGAAAAAGTGTGGATGGCTGGGGCTGACTATCGCCTACGTAAACTAAAAATGTCATTATTCGAGGGGGAAGATGCATATGGGTGGGTATATAAGGTCGAACGATTTTTCGACATGCAAAGCTTGGTCACAACAGGTGAAAAACTGAGAGCAGCTGTCTTATGTTTGGAGGGACAGGCGTTATCGTGGTACCGCTGGGAAGAACGTCGGGAACCGTTTCGCGGCTGGGAACACCTAAAAATCCGTCTATTGGATCGTTTCCAGCCCTCCCAAAACCGTAATTTGTATGAGCAGTTTTTGAACATCCAGCAGGAGGGAACGGCCCGGGATTATGTTGCTTTGTTTGAATCCTTGGCTGCTCAGTTAGAAGGTATGTCCGAAAGGGTTCTCGAGGGTACCTTTATTAAGGGGTTGAGGGCAGATTTGCGTACGTCTGTACGGGTTTTACAACCAGCAGGCTTGAAACAGGCGATGAAACTGTCCATACTAATAGATGAAAACCAGACTGGGGGAAAGGGAGAGCAGATCAAGGCAGGTATGAAGGGCGGAATGGGTCGTAACACCGGTGGAGGAAGCGGGAGTGCACCCCCAGTTGCGATAGGTGGGGGCCCGCGACCTTCTTCGGGAATCACTAAACCGCCATTCAAACGGATGACCGAGACGGAGTTGGCAGATAAAAGAGCCCGAGGGCTCTGCTTCCGGTGTGATGGTAAGTTCGGGCCCGGTCACAGGTGCCCGGACAAGACTTTAAAGGTGATGGTGGTTTATGAGGGCGAGGAGAATTCGGATGAGGATGAGCAAGCAGAGGAACATGTGCACCTGGACAGTTTCGGCCCAGTCAGTGGTGGGTATTACAGCCCCTCACACCATGAAATTACGGGGATGGATTAATGGGGTTGAAGTGGTGGTACTGATCGACAGTGGGGCTACTCATAATTTCTAGTCTTTGAGGTTGGTCGAGCCTTTGAAACCGGAGGTCACGGGCTCAAGGGAAACAGGTGTAATCTTGGGTAATGGGAAGCACTGACGTCATACTCGGTATTAAATGGTTGCGATGACTGGGTGATACCCGTGTTAACTGGCGGAAGTTAACCATGACGTTTAATCATCAGGGGGAACGGGTGACATTAATCGGCGACCCCAGATTGCACCGTGGGGCGACCTCGTAACGAGCCCTGGCCCGGGATTTCGCGGGTATTGACGGAGGCTATGTGATTACTATGGCAAGTTTGGAGGGCACCGATATGCCTGAGTCGCAAGTTCATCCAGCCTTGGATGATTTACTAACCGATTTCTCAGACGTGTTTTCTATGCCTGCAGGTTTACCACCCTCGAGAGATCACGAGCACACGATTATTTTGAAAGGAGGCACATAACCAATAAATGTCCGACCATATCGTTATCCACAATTACAGAAGGATGAAATTGAGAGACTCGTGGATGAGATGATAGAGTCGGGAATAATCCGACCCAGCACTAGTCCATTCTCGAGCCCAGTTCTGTTGGTCAAGAAAAAAGACGGTAGCTAGAGATTTTGTGTAGACTACCGGGCACTGAATAAATCTACGGTCTTGGATAAATTTCCTATTCCTGTTATTGACGAGCTATTAGATGAACTACATGGGGCCACAACATTCAGCAAATTGGATCTAAAGTCGGGGTATCACCGGATTCGCATGAAAGACACGGATGTCCACAAAACGGCTTTCAGGACGCATGAGGGCCATTATGAATTCTTGGTCATGCCCTTTGGCTTGACCAACGCGTCATCCACGTTCCAGTCCCTAATGAACCGGGTGTTCTGGCCCTACCTGCGGAAGTTCGTGTTGGTATTCTTTGATGATATCCTGGTTTATAGCCGGAATATAGAGGAGCATCGTGACCATTTAACCATCGTTTTTGGGTGTTTACGGGCCGGGAAATTGTACTGTAACCGAAGGAAATGTGTATTTGGACAGGGTCGAGTTGATTACTTGGGACATATTGTGACGAGCGACGGGGTGCAAGCGGACCCCTCAAAAATTAGTGCAATGATGGACCGGCCAATTCCCCGAAACTTGCGTGAATTAAGGGGTTTTTTGGGATTGACGGGGTACTACCGAAAGTTTGTTCAAGGGTATGGAAAGATTGCTCGTGTACTCACAGATTTGCTAAAAAAGGATAGTTTTCGCTGGACGGATGAAGCGACCCAAGCCTTTCGTGAGCTCCAGGAAGTGATGACTCGGGTGCCGGTGTTAGCGTTACCCGATTTCACTAAACGATTTTTGGTTGAGACAAATGCCTCGGGTCATGGGGAGGGGGCGGTGTTGATGCAGGAGGGCCGACCAATTGCGTACTTTAGTCAGGTGTTGGGACAACGGGCGCAGACGAAATCGGTTTATGAGCGGGAATTGATGGCGATAGTAATGGCGGTTCAAAAATGGCGACCATATTTGATGGGGCGGGCATTCACGGTTGTCACGGATCAGAAAAGTCTGAAATATTTGTTGGAGCAACGAACGGTAGCCGGGGAACACCAACGGTGGATCTCGAAACTTTCGGGGTATGAGTTTGAGATAGTGTACCGGCCGGGAGGGAAAACGGGGCTGTGGATGCATTGTCAAGGCGGGGACCAGGAAAGGCAATGAACATGTTGTCTGTTGTTTCTAATGGTCTCCATGATCAGCTGACGCAAGCATTAAAAACTGATTCAGAGATACAAGCCCTGTGGAAACGGCTGGAGTCGGGGGATTCAGATTTGCCCGCGTATAGCCTGGTGAATGGCGAGGTGATCTATCATGGTCGCTTGGTGCTACCGCGTACCTCACCACTAACTGTTCAATTGTTTCAGGAAATCCATGGCGGGGCGATAGGGGGGCATGAAGGGACGCAAAAAACATACCAGCGAATGGCCCGGGAATTCTTTTGGGTGGGAATGCGACGAGACATTGCTTAGCTGAATGTGGAGTGTCAGAAAAACAAATACTCCAACATGTCACCAGCAGGGTTGTTACAACCTCTGGAATTACTGGTGCAGATTTGGGAGGATTTATCTATGGACTTTATTGATGGGTTGCCCAAGTCCGCGGGTTATACGGTGATTATGGTGGTAGTGGATCGCCTGAGTAATTCCGCTCACTTTGTGCCCTTGAAACATCCCTACACAGCATCATCGGTCGTGACGGTGTTCATTCGGGAAATTGTGAGACTACACGGGATCCCAAAATCCATTGTCTCTGAAAGGGATAAGGTGTTTGCGAGCCATTTTTGGCGAGAAATTTTTAAGTATCAGGGTACTACATTGAAACGAAGTACGGCTTATCACCCGCAGACCGACGGGCAGACTGAGGTGGTGAACCGCAGTGTTGAGACTTATTTGAGGTGCTTTGTGTCGACGCGACCAAGGGAATGGAGTAAGTGGTTGCCATGGGCAGAGTACTGGTACAATACCTCCTATCATACTACTATCAGGATGACACCCTTCAAGGTGCTATATGGTCGAGATCCACCCCGTCTGTTAGGATATGACCAAGGAACCGCAATTACCTTTGAGGTGGATCAGTATTTACGGGAGCGGGATCGAGTGTTGGAAGAATTGAAAGCCCACTTTATGCGGGCACAACAGATTATGAAAGCGCAGGCGGACGGGAAAAGGCGAGATGTCACTTTTGAGGTGGGAGACATGGTGTACTTGAAATTGCGTCAGTACCCGCAGATGACGGTAGTGATTCGGAAAAATGCAAAACTAGCTCCCCAGTTTTATGGGCCCTTTAAGGTGTTAGAGCGGATCGGCCAAGTCGCTTATCGGTTGGAATTACCACAATCTTCGGCGATCATCCAATGTTCCATGTTTTGCAGTTGAAGAAGGCAATTGGAGATCAGCAGTTGCATCCATATTTACCGGCTGAAATGAGTAAAGATAATCCGCTGGTACCTGCTTAGGTGTTAGGAACTCGTGAATCGGGTGGTCATAGGGAAGTCTTGGTGGCGTGGAGGGATTTACCCGAGTCAGAAGCTACATAGGAGGAGTTTGATCAGATCGACCAGCAGTTTCCGGACTTCCACCTTGAGGACAAGGTGGCTTTGAGGGGCGGGAGTGATGATGTGAATCGTGGGGGCAAAGTTTATCGTCGCAGAAGTACAGGGGGCTAAGTGTCAAGGAGTCATAATTATGATTTTATTATGTTAATGTCTTAATTTTGGTATGTATTGGAAATATGGAAGGGAGATCGGCTATATCAAGTGGCCGATTTCTCTAGGGTTGGGAGGCAGAAAATTAGTTCTCGTTTTCTTGTTTTCTTTGGAGATTACTGGGTCTCGAAACCAGGCTATCGTTTAATAAGAAAGCATCCGATTTCGGGTGAGTATTTTTGTGATTTCTGTTTGCCAATTTGATTCATATCAAATGCGCTATGAATAGATGCTTCACAAGAAAAGATGTAAACTAGTTTACTCCATAGCGTACAACCATCTGATGCACACAGTACAAGGCTGCTCCGATTCAGAGATCAAAGTGAAGAAAAAATGTGTTTCTACTATATATTATCTTTTGCAACCGATATAAAGAGACTGACTATAAATATACACTAGAAAAAGAAAACCCTAATATGCTTTGGGCCCACAAAGCCCAAAAGAGACCTGTTGTGCACTTAACTATCTACTGTGTGCCATGCACTTAACTATCTATTGTGCACTAACTAGCTATACAAATAATATTAACTTATAACAATATGTAAGGGAGAGTGTCCGTTGTTAGGTCCGATGTGTGTTACCTCCGACGTTAGGTTTCTTGGGGTGTCAATCCAGTGGGAGGCTTGCCACGTGCTAGAGAGCATTCTGGACCGGAGGTACGGAAAATTAAGTCTCCCATCAACAAGACAAGACTACTAGTGTTGTTGGTGGCGTATCATCGTCAGCACCGAGCCTACACGTTGCCACCGATGTAACTCCCCTACATCCCTCCAGATTGTTCATGTTGTTGTTTCCTTCAAAGAAGGGGACAATTTTGGTGGGGCTCTACTCCCTATTGCTAATGTGGATATAGAGGAGGAATTACCAAGGCCTATTATCAAAGAAAATTGTTGCTAGAAGAGGGGAGGGAAATATGAAAGATGTTGTCACTACCTTGAAAGGTAAAAATGATTATCAGAAAGTGGTGAAAGAGAACCGTGTTGTATCGGGGTCGTCGGCCCGTCGTCGGGTTCGCCGAGTCTGATTCTACCATCGTCATGTTGAATAGGTCATGCCGAATACATTCCTAACTCAAGAATCACCACGGAGATTCTGCATCTAAGACGGGGTTCTTTGTACTTATCAACACTCCTGCCCTATGAAAGGAGCTAATGAGGAAATCAAGTTAGGACCTATATGACGAATTGAAATATCATATGATGGTCATTACCCACCTTGGAGTCACCGCTTCCACTAGGTTGAGGATTGGGGATGCTCTACTCCAAACAACCTATGCCTATGTAGAAATTTGTACGAAGAGAATGAATTCATGATGAAAAGTTCATTAAGGAGCCGAAGGAGAAGTACCGCTTGTCGCTTCAAAACTCATCTTTTGTAAAAGCAGAGGTGTAGATTACAAACAATTTATATAGATACGGGTCAACTCATGTTCTATTTGAGTATTATGAGGTTGAATATATGAAAATTGCATTGCTACTACGATCAAAAGTAAAAGATAAAATGAACAAGAACTACCATCAATGCTTATCCGGCAAAAAGGAACCTAAGGTAACATAAAATACCGAGATACACACAGATACGATGACAACCTAAGTACTAATGAATTAAACCTGTCAAAAGTCTTTCATTAATGACATCTGTCAGAAATCATTAGACAAAATGTTGAACAATATCTAATATCACAAAAGTCAAAACTTGCAAACATAAAACAAATAACTCAAGAATAAAAGTAAAATCTCTACATTACCCTATATAGATAGTCGGAAAAAGAAAAACATTAAAGAAGTCTAGAAGGGGATCAACTAGATGGTTGTGAACAAAGAAAATCAACACATGACTACAGCTCCCCTGCACAACCGAAAAACCACCCAATCTATCACATGAACCAAGGAAATTCAAGAAAACAAAGTGTTCATGTGTGCGTAATATTTGTGTCCCTTTGAACTCCCAAAATAAACAAGAAACATGGAGCTGTTCGTGAAATTTACCCAAGCTCCCCATATAACTCTAGCCCAAACCTCCCGATATATGAATTCATGCTAGATTCTACAACGTAAATCCTAGAGGTGATAAGTCAAGAAGTAGACTTTTGTTCAGGCGTGAAAGTTCTCCTTCTGAAGTTAAGACTATAATGAATTGGGAGAATCCTAAATCTCCTACTGATGTGAAAAGTTTCGTAGGACTTGCATGTTTTTATCGTCGGTTCACAAGAGACTTTTCTAAGTTGGCTGAGAAATTAACTAAGTTGACTCAAAAGAGTGTGATTTTGTGTGGTCAGGTGCACAAGAGAGCTTTTCAGACTCTAAAGGAGTTGTTCGAGCTCGTGTCCTATCCTTGAATGAGTTGTGTCGAGCTCTTGTCATATCCTTGCCCAAAGGATTAGGACTTGGTATGCAAACAAGCTTGGTTGATAAATCTTTAAATATACATACAAGAGTCACAACACACATATTGACAAATAAAAAAACAAGTAAAAAAGAAAAATAGAAGAATAAAATAGACTACAGAGTGACAAACTTACAGTGTAAAAGCACTTGACCGCTCTCCATCGTTTTTAGCAAAAAGAACTTTTCACCATGCTGGAAGTGAAAGCGTGGAAGGAAATATCAGGTAACAAATATAAATGAAGAGAAATTGCTACTTTGAATTTAGTAAGAATATTCAGCTAAAAAAGTAATCTCAACTCCTTAATGTAAACACCTTATTAGAGTTTGCAGCTCACTAATCTTGATGCAGACATCCTTACTAGAGTTGTCAAAAGCGAAAAGCACACCGAAGCGCAAAGGGTCTCGGAGCTTAAAGCGCGAAGGACGAGCTTCATGAAGACGAAGCACATAATATTAAAAAGATTAAAAAATATATATAGTAATATAATATAAATAAAATAGCATCTAAATATGAAATGAAGTTAAACTTCATGTAAAAACATCAAACATGATATATAAAATTCATAGCTCAAACATCAAACATAATTCTAAACTTCATAGTTAAACTTCAAACATAGTTTTAAATCTCAAAAATGTTATGATCAAACATCAAACATAATTCTAAACTTCAATGTTCAAACATCAAACATTTAATCAACTTCTTATAATTCTGTAAACCGTTGAGTGTTGAGTGCTATGGGCATATTTGATGAACCGGATGAAAATTCAGCATTGGGATTTGATGAAGTGGATGAGAATTATAGAAATAGCAAAAGTTAAAGTAGAAGATGGAACCGATGAAATCGAAGCAAAGGACGGAGTGCAAAAGTAGATGAACGGATGAAAAAGATTGAAGTTTAAGAAATGAAGAAGATTGAAGTTGAAGAAAGTCAAAAATTACGTAAATGCTAGTAAGGCGTGCTTTTTTGCGCCTCGTCGCTTATCCGCTTCGCTACTAGAAAAGCCCATTGATTTGCGCTTCAGCGCCTCAGGCACACTTGAAGCGCGCTTTTAACAACTCTCATCTGTTATAATATTATAGATTTATAGTTGATATAAAAAATATTGTCTTATATTTAATTTTAATGCTTCAACGCTATAAAAATGTCCTTTTTGGTCATTTATCTATAGTTCTTTAAATAATAAGAATTTGCCAAACACTCAAATATTAATTATCTGATTATTATAACTTAACAGCAGGAAATCCAAACAGTATCTACGGCAGCACATTTTTAGTACAGCTAATTATCTAAGTCTGATAGTTGAACGTTGTATAAACAATTTCACAACGCACATCCAAACACTCCTTGCTCCTTGCATGGGTAACAGAGCAACTCAAATAGGTAGTGATAGAAACTAAAGAATCAAGTAGGAGAAAACAGATTGCAGGAGGAAGGGTCAATTGTATTGATGAAAGGATAATTTCAGAGGAGAACCAAGCTGGTTATTCCCTGCCCAAGCCAATGGCCGACTTACATAATATGAGAGAAAAAGATAAGATAAACATCACCATGCCTTACCGACTATAAATAATAAATTAGATTCTCTCCCTTCTAACAGCATAACTAACTAATTCAATCCTCCCCCTACACGTGGCCTTCTTTTGTAAACAATCCATGGAATGGACTGACTGGGCTGCTCATCCAAATTGGGCCTAGTGACTGGATCCTTATCAGGTAGCCTATAATTAATCATAAAATGTGGTCCAGAAAAAACCTAGGTTAAGCTTGAGCAATACTTATCATATCATTCACAGGACCTGTATATACAGTACAGAAATATTAACTAAAAGAGAATTTAGGTTCTCTATGATAAAAGGAGTGGAACATGACTTCACCAGATACTTCTGTGCTCAAAATAAAAAGAACCAGAAAGCTTACCACTGTATTCCTTTTACTTGACCCAGTTCCAGATTTTCCCTTTGAGGATATCCTACTCAGTAAAGGACATCATCAGTCTCTGAAGATAATGATTTTACTGGGGCTTTTTGCAGAGGCTTGTTAGCCAAATTGTTCATCAAGTGCTTAAGTGCATGAGGTAATTGCAACCAAAAGTAAGCCTCAGAGGTTTCACCAAATATTGCAGCTGTGAAAGAGAATCTTGCCGCTGAACCCTTATTAAGTATATAAGCATACGTCGCACCCTCTCATCATCAAGTATGCAACCTGATGCACTTGAACAAATATAAAATCAGGAAAAACAGATCATATACAACATTGCACAAGGTTAGATAACTTTGAACTACCATAAAGAAAGCAGGCAAGTGTTTGACATTAAGGATGTATTTTCCCTTCACAAGAAGTGTTTTCTACAGGTCAGCAATACATATACAACATTCGGTTCACAAGGTAAGATAAGAAGAAAAAAACTTAATTGATTGATGACATCAAAGGCAAACACTAACTATGTCAATCGCATTCCAGACCATTGTACTTGGCATTTCATTACTAAATAACCACCATTTAAAAATAACAAAAGAAAACCAGGTGCCTTGCTGGCATTTCATTACTATTTAAACCACCATTTAAAAATAACAAAAGAAAACCAAGTGTCTTGCCAACTATATGACTAGCAACTATAAAGTTTATTTAATTCATTTTTTCTTTCTAAATTATGTAAGCATGGTGATGAAAGAACACATTTTAGTCCTATCCTTCATTATCTAGGAACAAACATATCTACACTCAAAAAAGGACCACATTGACTTCTTAGGCTGCGTAGAGCACTTGCCCCCCATAGGGGAGGTCAAGAGTTCTAATCCCATGGGAGTTTCAATCAGGGACGTTAAATGTATAATTATTATCCCCTCCGTCCCCAAATATTGTGCACCGTTCTATTTTAGTTTGTCCCCAAAAATTGTCCATTTCCAAAATAATTTGCCTAGTTCCCCATTCTACCCATGATTACATCTAATCACAAAGCTGCATTAGACGTAATTCCCATAATTGTGTATTTTAAAGGGTAGACATAGAAGTATTCAACACTGCATTAATTACACCTTAACCAAACATGTTTTACAAACTCTGCCGCTTTCCCAAACAACTTTTCTAAGAAACACCTCAACCAAACATGTTTTCCATTTTTCCCTTGAAAATGAAACTTCACCCCTTTATGTAAACATGTTTTCCATTTTTCTTATAAAATGAAAACTCCACC
>JAUEJL010079768.1:0-15415 GCA_032274825.1 Drosophyllum lusitanicum
ATATTTCTTATATATATAGCCTTCTCTCTATATTGTAACAACTGAAAAATAATTATGAATATGACCGAGTTATTCCCAATTATAAAGCTATAAAATAAATCATTCAATCTTCAAATGATTTCATTTACAATGAGCTATAAGGGATGTCAATACTTCGGATGCACTTATCTGACTCTTGTAAATTTTCAAATAAATAACTTTATATCCCTTTCTATTAGATATATGATATGTCTTATTAATAATATATCATTTGTGTAAGTAACTTTAGAAAGGCAAGACATAATTATTCTTATGATGTCTAAATCATAAAGACAAACCATATCATAGTAACGAAAGATTGAATCTTGCATTCATGTATTAATGTCTTCATGCCTCGCCCATTAAAAACATGCAACATTTTCATATAAGTTTTAAAATTTCCTCACACTTTTATAACAATATTTTCATATCGACATCTTGGACGAGAACAAGTTTCATGATAGCTTGTATAAGCAAAATAACAAAACCATAATAAGATTTCCAATATATAAAACAATTAAATTGTATAAAACAATTAGCATCCAGGTGTATTTCGCATCTAATACTCAAAATGTATTGTTTTTAAGTATTCAAATATAAAAATTCAAGTTTGATAAGATAGTCTATATAATACAAATATAAAAGATGATATATATATATATATATATATGATTTTAACACGATGTTAATTTTGTAATGACGTACGAGTGTATAAGGTGCAACCAATTCAAGTTTATATTTTGGAAACTTGTATTCAAATTTTGAATCGGAACATAAAATACGTTGCGTACCCAATATATATAGCGCAAGTAACGTTGATTTTTTTTAACAAGATAATGATTAAAAAGATAAGGATACATCATTAAATAATATATATATAGAATGTATATATATGTTATTTTTTCGCAGTAAAAACAAAAAGGATACATTTTTTTTCACAAAACAATTGCTAGGCACTTAACAAGATAATGATTTTTTTTTAAATAAGGGTTTCATAACCGTGTACGATACTAACTGCAAATACAAAATTCTAAACCCACATATTCATATAATGAAATCAATCTCCATAAAATAACAAATAATGCAACGGCTGGAACATAATTACATAAACATTTGTTTAACATATATGCGTTTATTTATAAATTGTTTTTATACATAAATTAAAAGAAAAAAAAATAAAGGGTGAAGTGGAGTACCGTATTGAAAATTCTATATTCATGAAATAATCAAGAATCGGCAAGCAATCATATATAATAACAATGCAGTTTAAACTCGTATAACATATATTTTACTTCTATTTTGATTAATAAGATTGAATGAAATAGTTATCATACAATATGATAGTCTGTTAAAATTAATAAAAGGTATTTAATTTATAAGTTATTCAAAAACCAATGAGTCATATACTATTATACTAATATGAAAGAAACAATTATTGATATATTTGCATCTTTTACTTTAATGTTATTAAACAAAAAAAAGAAAACCTACGAAAGCATAATATTGATAATTTTAATTATGATATTCATGAAATAGATATTGTTTGATCACCTCCACAAATTACCAAACATATATTAACATTAAGGCATGGGATTTTCAATATAAGATTTAAGATTAAAGAACATACCTCCAATTTGATGGTTAGAACTTCGATGTATTTATCTTCTTGAAATTAATTAAGCATCTGTCTCAAATCTTAAATATTTTGATACCTCAAAAGCGGTTGACCGGAATTCCTCCTACGATGTTTTTTAGAGCTTCGTCCTGATAACGTGTTGTGAATATAGAGAGAATAAGAGAAGAGAATAGAGAGGAAGAAGATCATCTTATTCATTGGGTAATCATCAATATATATAGGAGTACAATAGATAAGGGATAAGTATCCAAGATTCAAATATCTTATCTATGATAATACATATCTCTAATGTATCTTATCTAATATCAGGGGATAAGGACATCTACTAATAATTATCCATAACATCCATATTAATTTACATGTGATTTTATTGTGTTGATTTATGTATCTCCCTAATGATTTTAATGATGTGGCTTTTGGTGATATTGAAATAATGGGTTAGGATCATCCCATTGAAATAAATTATGTGTGAGAATGTATCAATTCTTATGTTCTGCTTGGAAATACTGTGTTTGGTTCATAAAATGTTTCCAAAGGAATTGAAATTGGTCCAATTCCATATTCTGTTTGGTTCGTAGACAATGTAGTTGAATTTGATTTTAGTAATGCAAAATGATAGAATTGCCCTTCTGTTTGGTTCACCGTTGGCTTCTACAGATGATTCATACACACAGATTAACAATCAGAGTTTTAAAAAACCAGATTCAATAGTTTCAACATGGTTCTACAGATTTAACATAAATCATTGTTCAACAAATTCACGATGGGTTCTTAGATTCAATAATGTGTTTGGTACACACATATTCAACAAATTAGAGATTCTAAAAAAAATAAAAATAGATAAAGAAAGAGAGGAGTCGAAGGCGACAAGAGAGAGAGAGTAAACTTACCTGAGGCGGAGGAAGTCGGCGGCGATAGAGGAGTCAAAGGGCTAGAGTAGAAGGCTACAGATGAAGGAAGAGAGGAGTTGAAGGTGACGATGGCACAAGCGGCGCGACTGAAGGAGGAGGCGGCGATCACATAGGGCTATGGAGGAAGAGAGGAGTCGAGGGGAAGAAGATATATATTAGGATATGAGGGTAATAAAATAATATTTCACATTCCTTCATCCAAATATTTTAAAATCCCTCCATTACTTGATAAAATTCACTTTTCCTCACCTAATGGATTACGAGGGAATCCTTAGGAATTGGATTCAGAATCCTAAGGATTTCTGCCAACCAAACAGACTCGTATAGCTGAGCTCGAGCCTAAACAAGCTAAACTCAAGCTTAAAAAAAAGCCTAAAAGAGCCGGCTCAACAATTATCAGGCTTGTGCTCAACTTGTTTACATCCTTATCTGACGCTCATCCTCTCATTGCCCAACAATCCCACAAAAAGCCCAGTAATTAGAGTGACGGTAGCATAGTCTAACGTTAGCTAGAGTTTTCAGCTTCAACTTCAGAGAGAGAATAGAGAGGAGACGATTGTGACTATAAGACTATAAGAGAATGAGAGAGAGAGAGAGAGACCTTTATAATTTTAAAACATTAATAAAAAATTGAACATAAACAAACTAAATAAAATACGGGAGAGTATTTTAGTCTTTGATCAAGGACAAAAAAATGCAATGAAATCGGGTCGGGATAGACCAAGCCCCGAAATTTTAAGCAGAATGACTTAATCCGTAATTTTAAAGAGACCAGAAATGTAATTTACATTTTTGTTTGTTAACCCAATTTTCTCTAACACACTTCTATAAGCGTAGAGCCAAAAAAAAAAAAAAGAATGTGGAAAGCATCATCCTACCACAAACACTTGAAACTCTGTAACTACAGTTTGGTCTACTACAACTTTCGACTTTTTAGACTGCTGCTACCTGGGGCCCTCGATCCATCTCTCATATAAATACCATAAATGAATAAAGCTTGAACTGTCTTTTGCTCCAGGCACATGTCTTGTTCTCTGTTAGTTTTTCTCAATTGAGTTCGGATGGGTTGCACCCAACTGTGTTGGTGGTCATTATGAAGGTGCAGCCATTGTTTGTGAAAGTTTTGATGGGGTGAGTATTTGCCAGATTGCTTCAACAAATGCATGCAACCAGCTGCTAAGAACAAAGCAATTGCACCAAATGCTCCCACTGCCATTGTAACCTCTTCCATATAACAATCCATACCAACAAGCAATTATTAAAGCCAAATAGAGGTGGACTGGACTCTTTTTCATTAACCCAAACGTTAGCTGTCCTTTTTTGGCAAGTTTTCATGTTATATTGATGTTTTAGATATTTGCCTGAAACTATATGTCAAGCTATGCAAGTTTCATGGGCCGAAGAGAATAATATCAAATTCAAAACTGTATCACGTGACCTAAAACAGACAGAAAAGAATTAACTCAAATAGAAATTTGATACAAGACCTAGACCTCCTGAACGACCATGTTTTCCGTGACCGTAAAACCAGCAACTAGTTACAAAAACCCTTGTTCGATCCCCCCAAATGCTTCCACCCTCTTTATCGCTTCCTTCGGCCTAGAACAAGTAACCTGATACACAGTCACTCGATTGAACTTTCAAAGTTAAATTGACCTATTTTGCAATGATAAAATAACTAGCAAGTGTCCAAATTGTGAATTTATGGTGGTAGATCAGTAAATATATCTTGTCAATTACAAGGGATGGAGTGTTTGGGAGCAGCGGCGAATCCAGGATTCAAACACACCAGGGTCCAAGTCTAAACGTAATTTACGTGACAATGTAAGTTGATCGAGAATTAGATAAAAGGTTAAAATAGTACTTTTAATCATGTGCCGGGTGGTATAACACAAATCAATAGCGTAATAAATACCGACAAAATATTAAATGTATTAAAAGAAATATACTAAAGTTTTTGTAATCGATCCGACAATTTTGATTGAACTAGATTCAACAATTTTATTTAAAAACCAAAACATTATAACCTAATTTATTATACATATAAAACACAAAAGATGATTGAACATAGGTTAACAGAAATTAAAAATACTTGCAACAAATAGTAAGTTATATGAATAAATAATTATCTATAAGAGTAAATTATTAGTCAAAAAATAATAATAATGCAATAGAATAAACAATCAAGATATTCAGTATTTTTGTCTTCTTGCTCTATCTTGTGTGTATCAAAAAGTCTGAAAAGTCAAAAGTGATACTCTAGATTGAGACAGTATAGGGTTTGTAGACTTACTTTCAAGAAGGCTTTAAAAACTTTGGTTCCTCATTCTTCAACTGGTTCTTCACCGGCCATTAATAATATTTGTAGTCTTCGGTTTGTAGACTCACACTTTGTCAATAAAAAAAGGCAAGGGCTGCAGGCAGATGGCTGGACCGTCGACTTCGGCGTGGAGGGCATGAGCAGATGGCCAGCCGGAGGGAGTTCATAGTGTCACAGATGCCAACGAGTAGGTCTGGTCGACGACTTGCGGTGAGCTTTCGAAGAGAGGGGGGATCAGGGGTGAATGAGTGTGCAGACCGGGACGGTAGGGTTTTTCTAGTATTTCTTTCTTATCTAATACTTTTTTGAGTATCTTAGATCTCATACTTGAAGCCCAAAATCCAGTAGGGGTCCTCTTTAGTAGTTGGCGGGGTCCAACAAAAATGATATATACATAATAATAAAAATTTCTTTTTTTTAGTGGGGTCAACACACCCCTCTTAGTATAACGTGCATTCGCCTCTGGAGACGTGGCGTGATGACAAGGCCAATTTTCAAGCTTTAGAAGTCATAACATTTTTTAAGGTGATTTAAGACGGCAATTTTGTTTATATTTAATAATTATACAAATGAAATTTATAAATATTTATATACAAATTCCACAAATTTGCACAATTAAGGATCAAAGTAACATATACAAATTACAAAATACAAACTTATTGAGCTTCAATATACCCAATCCTAGATCAGATAAATAAAAGCTCACTTAAAAAAATGATTTTATGCGCACAACACCATAAAAAACGCGTCATTTAGCGGGTAAAGGCGCACCTTGACAAGCATCGGTGTGCGTCACGCCTAAAACTATTTCTTGAAGGCGAGCCATGCCTCACGCCTTGCCAGCATCATGGTGCGCCTTTTAGGAAACTAACTAATATACTTTTCAAATAACCGATCATTTAAAAGACACTTACCACTAACACAATTTTCCACTAACATCAACATAATTATCACATAGATTATCTTAAATAATTAGAGATCTTTTTTTGTTTTATTTTTTTTCCCAGAAATTACTCAAAAATCAATATAAGAGTTGATGAGAAATAAAGGAAATGGGAGGAGAAAAAAATAAAGAGATGTCACACGAGAACTATTTGCCGGAAGCCTCACATTATATTGCACAAATGCACACTCTTACCTTAATATGAAGTTGCGAAGCACAAATTATCCGTCGCCGTCACATTACGCGAATACAATGCTAGTAGTTATCTCAATCATGTTGCATTCGTGGTAGCATCTTAACACGTGTGTGTGTGTGTTGCGTATCTTGCAAAAAGAACATCCTATTGTTTCATGTATAACCTTGAGTCATGCAAGATAAGGTCAAAAGTGCAAATGAGTCACTATAATTCAACAAAGAACTCATGTGACATATCCAGCTTCCCAGTAAAATTGCAACATTTGAACACCAAACATTTCACAATATTCCAACATGTTCAATACCCTTCAACAATGTCACATAGACATTTCCATTTGAACCCATTGCAACTTTAACGTAAAACAAGGATGCCCATGTTGAAACGTTGTTCATAAACTTGTAAAAAACAGTTACATGTCAATATAATCTAGCATCACAAGGTGACTAAATCCACTAATCATCATAAGTCGAAAAACCAACATAACAGAATTCTTTTTTTTTTCATACAAACAAAACAAAAGAATTGGCACCCCCCTAGCAAGTTATCATCAACGAAACAAAAAGTGTATACGTGAAGTACTTCAATATGTAACATCAAGAATTGAGAACAATTTACTCATGTTCCTTCAATGCAGTAGTAGCAGCATATTAGCAAGGCGTGTGTGGATTGACATTTGCTTCATGGGGTCTCAACAATCAACAGGGCTTCAAGTTCTGCTCTACGTCGCTCAAGTTCCTATAGAGTTAAGAAAAGAAAAACTCAAAAACTTGTTTCGAATCACAAAAGTAGAGGTGGTAAAATGGCAGGTCAAGCAGGTTGGGTAAATGGGTCAAAATGGATCTAACATGTAGTGCTGGTTGAGAGAGGTCCGGTTGGGTAGGGTTTGCCCACAAACACTTCTTTTGAAAAAGAGTTTGTAAATATATAGTGTGTGATAAATATCATTAAAGTAATAATACGATAATATTAACAAAACCATCTAAGAGACCTTGCGCATTTCATATACACTTTGAGCAACATTTTACCTGCTTCCATTTTAAATATCATTGCATTTTACTTGCTTCCCTCATTTTACCCCTTGCAGAAAAAGATTGACCCAAATTGACCCATTAACAGCTTAAATGGTCAATATTGCCATAACACAGAAAGGTCATTACCCATTTATCAATGTGAATAACTTGCCACAATGAGAGCGACAAGTACCAACTTTTATGACAATTCAACTAAATATTTTTGTTGGGTAATTAACTTGAACAGCTTACCTCCAGATCTTTAATGGCTTGCTGTGACGAAACTTCTTTGTTTTGGCGAGCACGCTTGAGGAAACCAAGGCAGAGGACCCCCTAACAGTTCCCCAAATTTAGAACGAGACATCAGCAGGTTTACATTTAGTGTAACGAGCAAATTTGACAATGAAAAGTTCTTCATAATAAAGAGGCATATAATAGAGGAGCATAATCAACAAGAAATGATAAAAAAACTGTATCAGCTTTTACACAAAAAGAATAACCACTTTCAGTCTACGTATAAGTTTAAACATGAAGCATATGATATTGTAAGAATTTATGCCTATAATGAGTGTAAATATTAAATTCACATATCACAAGCCATAAGCAACAGGCATTTGTTGGATCTTGGCCAAGATTTGGACTGTTAGCCAGTTTACAAATTAAAGGATCCAGCTATAAACAGGACAACAGCAGCATGAGTTGGTAAAAAACAGGTTATAGCGGTTACAGATGACAGCCTTCTGTTTTTACCCCTTATAATGGGTTTGTCTGGCTTACTTGTTAACTGAACTTTTAGTACCACAAAGTGAATGGCACATAACAAAGTCCTAGCAAAGCCTACTTGCTAGACCGCATATATACCATGTTCAAAAGTTTTCATTTCCTGCATTGTTGGTTTTGGTTATCAATCCTAACATAATTTAGTTGCTACCCGATGAATACTTGGATCCTTTTTCAATAACATACTAAGTAGCAAAAACAGTCATTCACATTATTTGGAACTCCATTTAATATTCTTTATTCGACTTACTGAAATAACATAGATCAGGCCACAAGCAAGAAGTGTGTAACTTGCTACATCCCGAAGAAGGAGAATCTCATGCCGCTCCCCGTATATATCAGGATACGCTCTTGTCATAACAGCAACACTGAAATAAAACAGAATCATGTAACTTCCATGAGATATTGTTGGTAGCAGGACTCAAAAAGGCATATCATACTCCACTCCTGATTCAGCATCTTCATATTACTTGCTACATGTATTCAGTAACCAAAGCAAACATATAAACACCACATAGAAATACGATAGTTTTTACTTATGTCCTAAGTAGACTTTAACAGAAGGATTCGTAGAAAATTTGTATAGGATACCAAATAAGTCTCACAAGGCCTTATGAAGCAGGGTAAAACATTAAGAGCTAAAATTATGTTAGAAGTAGCCCAGATTTATTTATTTTTTGAGATAAATATATGTGAACTATTAAGGTCAATAGAATGCTTGATCTCATAAGTCATACTTTCTACATAAAATCTAATGAATAAATAAGCAAGCACATGTGCGACTACTATTATAATTACTACAAGATTTGTTTTGAAAAGAAAACATGCTACATGACACATACAGCCACAGAATCTGGTCAATGAGAATTACAATAATGACAAAACAGCAAAGGAAAGAGAAACATTCAGTCCATAGTTCTCAGTTATGGCAACAAATTGTGCATGCATCTTTTCTTTGAGCAATCTAAAAGTGATTCAGGTTTGCATTATGATCAGATAAAAGATATGCAGCCAGAAGATCAAGCTTTTTATATGCTTTAAAAGAAAATCAGATCAAGTAAGTAAACCTGGAAAGCATTCATAATCTTTCTTATGGCTTGGTAGACGATTTCATCAGGCTATTTGTTATATCGGGTAAAAACACAACATAATTTAGGCAATATGGAGTTTTGAGTTTTGACGATATGCAGAATACAGCTATATGTAAAGTATATCTAAAGTTAAACTTACAAGATTTGCAGCATGCCCCTGCCAGCCCAATACTCGAGTACCTGAAACAGGTCGATTGAAGCTTTAAATTAGCAAATCGGATAAACTCATAATGGTAATACATCGACAGCATGTCAGTATTATATTGAAATTATCTACAAATAGATTTCACCTACTGAAAATGGAACTTAACCAACACAAAAAGATTTGTAATCTATATTTACATAATGCAAGAGAGACAACCTTCCAGAACTTGATGATGAACGACCACTCAGTCTCGGCAACAATCACAAAAACCGCAATTGCGACAGCGTAACATCGGAATATACCGTCAAATATCTATGAAAAACATAACATTAGAACGATTTTGCAAGGAACGTATCGCTATAGGTGTTTAGAGAAAGGAAAATAAATAAACAGCGTACATCTAATCCATTTGTGAAAGATCGGACGGCGGAGATGACATTAACGATAATGCATAGAATTGAAGCCACGACGGTGACGAAGCTAAAACATCGACAGGTAGCGAGTATCGGGTCGGGTTTTGGCCTGACCCGTGGGTTGGTGCCGGTTGTGTTTGATGAACTGGTGGTAGCAGTATTAGCTAGCGGTTGTGAGGTTTCTACTTCCTCGATATCTCTCGCCATATTTTCCGGCAAATTACTCCGACCGTGTGTTGGAACTCCAGAACGCCGGTTGCCGAATCAAGAAAGTGCTTTTTGGGAGGTGTTTTCCTTTCGATGGCTTCTGAGTGAGTGAACGGTGGTAACGGATCCGAGATCGTTTGTTGCTTCGTTTCCGTAATTTTACACTTATACCCCCCTCAAGTTATGACTATCAAATTTGTAGTTTAAAACTAATTTTGTACCAACTTTCCTTTGTAATTATGGTATCCCATATTTCCATCTTTGGTTGGCTAAATCCTACACAAACTTACCAATGGGTTCTAGCTTAGTGGTATTGATGTTTGATGTTGCCCATGACTTAAGTTCATAAGTTCGAGTTTCGCTATAGACAAAAATATGATAGATTTATGAGCTGTTAAAAAAAACGGTTACACAAACTTGAACCAGATAAAACTTATCAAAAAAGAAACCGGCATCTAGCCAGATTTTAAACTTTTATTCACAAGTCCTTTCACTTAATCGGGTCAAAGTAATATAAGACTGAATAAACACTCATGGTTGTACCTTGCACTCTCACTTAATCGGGTCAAAGAGTCTAAACCTCCACAACCAAACCATATACTATTTATGACATGAATGTGAAAGGTAAGCATTTGATATTCGGGCTCTACTGCTCCAACCGAGTATGAGTGACATATCTTACGGTTTCTCCAAGGATGGAAGACAAGAAGATTAATTTGATGGAGCTGTCAATATGATAAATGTTAGTGCAATCAAAGAATAAATATTTATTTAAAGGATTTGATGACGTAATTTTAATATATATTTAAAAAGAAATTATATTACAAAAATCCAAGTTAATATGAAAATAATAAGTTTGGCGAAATAAATGATTAAATATAAATTTGTACGGATCATAACTAAGATATTACAAGAGGATTAAAAAGAAATCAAGTATGCAAATTTTACAAGTGCCAAACATATACAATACTCATTTAGTAAAAACAATTTTTGAACAAACAATGCCAAATATATAAAAATCAATTTTTGCTAGAATGTATTTTCATATTTTATAAATCAATTCCACATGTTCAAAATTTATATATTTTGGGAATTGTGAATTTATAAAATATATTACCACAAACAGAAACGTAATACATTTTAGTTGGCAATTTATACAAAACATGAAAATACATATATTGTGTACAAATAAGATATTTTTAAGAGCTATTATTATTTTGGGTATTATAAGTGAGTGTGGAAGAGATAAGATCAAGAAAGTACACTCCTTGGTCTTTGTGCCCATAAAAGTACAATTCACTTTTGTGGTGACACAATTTTAACCACAAATTTTGAATTCAAAAGAATCTTGATTTTTGTGCTAATATATGTAAGTGTTCAAGTACACAACAAAATATCATTTTAATGGGTATTATACTGTCTTCGGACATAATTTCAAATATTAGCTAATATCCAACTTTAACTTTTTAAATCTGACAAAAAAGCTATGCTGGTGATGCACGGTCGTAACCCACAGTCGATCGTGATGGTGTGACCGTAAGGTGTTGGGTTAAGTCCCGCAACGAGCACAACCATCGTGTTTAGTTGTCATCATTGAGTTTGGAACCCTGATCAGACTGCACGTGATAAGCCGGAGGAAGGTGAGGATGACGTCAAGTCATCATGACTCTTATGTTCCGGGTGACACACGTGCTACAATGGCCGAGACGAAGGGTTGTGATCCCGCGAGGGTGAGCTATCTCCAAAAAATCATCCTTCGTAAGTTAAAGTTAAAAAAGGTGGTATTTGATATTACTTATCTATAGAACGACTATTCTACCCTTATTGAAACTACGAATAGAAAAAAAATGAGCGCATCCAATGTTTACGATAGCAATTGGTGATTTCCATTTGGATATATATGGTGATTTCCGTTTGGATATATGGTGATGCTTTGCAACAACCATATTAGCATCGCATCAATTATTTTCTCTCATGTTTCAAACCCTAACAATGATCATCTTTAAACTCCTCAATCTTTTTCTCCTTTTTTAATTAAAACAATACCTTAAGAAATTAAATAAATATAAAAATAAAAATATGAGATAAATTAAAAAACAAAAATACATAAAAACATTACATTATTAAATTAAGAAACATAAATTAAAATAATACTAACTAATTAAATAATAAAAACATTACTCAAGCCATACTGTTTCCTAATTTCCACTTTTAAGTTGTATGACGAGTTCGAGGTTGGTGCCTATCAAGTAGTCGTGAGTTCATCATACGGAGATCTTTTTGTTGTTGTTGTTCTTGTATTAATATTTCTGTTAATTCTTATCTGTCGGAGAAATGCCCACTGTCACAATAAAATAGTAACTATACTTAAACGCATGTGCCTATTGGGTCGCACACAAAGTCTGGTAATAGGTTTGGTCTAGTAATTAATTAAAAGTGTTTTAATTAATTATATGATTAATGGTGTTTTAATCAATATGGAATTACTAGAGGGTGTTTCTAGTAATTAGTCTATATTAGATGGTTTAAATTAATTATTCTCAATTGCTTAAGGGGTTTATCTTGCATTTGTTTATAATTAATTTAAAGTTTAAACACTAAAGGATGAGATTATCTAATCCTAATCTTATCTTAGAGAAAACATAAACCTAATATAAGTCTTCTTGATCCAATCCTAAATGGATATCACGGTAGTTTGTTAACCGACTATATATATATTGGGGACGTAAAAAATAATGGATATATTTTTTTTGAGGTACGCATGATATAAGAAAAGGTTGGTGGGTTTTAAACTCTAACAATTTACTAAACAACTCAGTTTTGGTTTTGGAGCCATGAACTCAAGAAATCACAAAAGAGTTTGTGATTTGATCTAAGGGCTTGGATCAAGAAGGAGATAGCTAAGGGTTTGTAACCGGATCTTTGAGGTGTGTTCCTGATAGAGAGAATCCTGCTATTGGTTTCTTTCCCATTGCTTAAGGTCCAATTCTTTCTCCTCTTTTAGTTGTTCTTGTTACTTGTATTTGTTTAAAACTTAGATCCATTGGATGATTGTGTGATTTTGATTTTGCTTCCGCTGTGATTCTTTTATAAATTCTTTTGTTTATCACAAGATACAACAATTTTAACTTTTAAAATTTTATTTGAATGTTATTGTTTTATTATGTTGTTATATTTCTATTTTAAAAGGTCTTGTTTTATTTTTTTTCCAAGTGAAATTAACGACGTAGGTGGATGTGACATCTCACATGGTAGCACTCTTATATATGCAATAAATAATTCACAAAAGCAAGAAAGAGGGAAGATGCCCTTCAGCCCTTGCCCAGCACTTCAACTTCATTAATCAATTTAGTTGTAAGTTCGTTGGATACTAATTCCCGACCTTACTTCCTTCACCGTCGACCAGTTGTAGCTTTTCACAAGCGCTCGATCGATCAGTTTTACTTGACATATAGAAACATCGATCATGTCTTCTTTTGATGAAAGGTTTAGTTCCTTAAGAATTTCCCTTGAAACCATAAAATCTGCAACCAACAACTTTGCGGATGAAAATCTCATCAGACAAGGTGGGTTCGGAAAGATGTACAGGGGCAAACTCCTCAAGTCCGAAAAGTCGATCGATATTGTTGCACGAAGGTTTCACACCAGGTTTCGACAAGGAAATAAAGAGTTTAAGACGGAGATTGTGATGCTTTCAAGTCTCAAGCATCAAAATCTGGTGTCCATTGTTGGATATTGTGATGAGGATGGTGAGCGGATCATCATAAACAAGCTTGAGGCCAAGGGAAGTCTTGACCAATACCTTAGTACTGACCCAACAACCCTCACCTGGACTCGAAGATTGCAGATATGCGTTGGTATGGCACGTGCTCTGAGTTACATCCACTACGACAAGCAACGCAATTTCAGCGTCATACATCGTAATGTGAAAAGCTCCAAGATTTTATTAGATAACAAGTGGGAAGCAAAACTGTCTGGTTTTGAGCTTTCCCTGATGCAACCGGCAGCTCGAAGGCATGAGCTTGTCCTTGACGATTGGGTAAGTGGCACGTATGGATACGTGGACCCATCATATTTAAGGTCCCGAGGTGTGACCCACAAGTCGGACGTGTACTCGTTGGGCGTCGTTTTATTTGAAGTCCTGTGCGGGAGGAAAGCATTTTCTTTCCGAAACAAGCATGATGAGGCACCATTTCAGTCGATCGAACAACATTCCGATATGGGAAAAGTAGAGGATTTTGTTGAGGGGGGTTCTGCAGGTCAATCAATGGCCAAACAGCGTTCTAATGAGGGATCAACAGCACTACATCCATCATCATCGCAAGAATCGCAGCCACCATCATTTGCTCAGTTAGAAGCATTAATAAAGCCACAAGTAAGTGGCGATTATGTTAAAGAAAGTGCATCGAGCAGCATCGTAGACTTGGAGACATATATGAACACCAATATGAAACTTCATCTCTCGCAAATTCCAATTCCAGAGGAGGGGTCGTTATTAGCTGAATTGGCCAGATCCCATTACGAAAAGGGAACATTGGATGATATCATCCTTCCAGGTCTTCGGGAACAAATGGACTCGCAATCACTAAAAATATTCTCCGAAGCAGCATATTGCTGCTTGAAGGAGCAAAGACGCCAACGACCAAGTATAGATCGTATTATCTCTGTTCTCGAGCAAGCGTTGGAGCTTCAACTCGCACGTCAAAACTCTGTAAGCTAGCTAGCTAGGCTATTTTTCTTCTTCTTTTTTTCGGGTGTCATCTTTTTATCACAATAACATGGGTACGTATATATTAATTAAATTTGCCATTGCTGAGATATATTAATTGGTATTACAGGAACACTTAACTGTTGCTGTTAAAGGTACATCAACAAACCACTGGCCGAAGGTAATGAATTTCTTTCATTAACCGTAACAAATGAGATAGGAAATGGAAAATATTATTGGAATATTATGTATGGCTAAACACTTATGCACGAACAGACACTATATATGTCTTCTTCTTCATTTTTCCAAAGAGGAATATTATTGTTGTCCACAAAAGAAGAGAAATTGATCGTAAGGCTGGAATTTTTGTATCGACCCAAATTCAAGACAAAAGGAGTGACACGAAACAAAAATAGGTAAAAACGGGTTGACATGAGAAGATAAGGTTAGGTGCAGATCGACTCGACAACCGGAAATTAACTCAAATGAAATGTTTAAGGTTAAAACCATAAAATTCGGTTTAGATTTTAAAATATGGAATATGAATTCAAATGAGAGGAGGCATTTATGGGATATGAGACCCGCTAAAGAAAAACATAAAACCTTAAAAGTTAAAAAAACTTAAAATAAAACAATAAAACCTCCATCCCAAATCTCAATCTCTCACTCTCTTTCATATAGTTGTTAGTCTTGTATGATTAAAATTTCACTTTTCGTCATTTATTTTTTAAAATTGCATTGGCAGTCTCTTTGGTTTGTATTTCGATACGGATTTAGTTCTTTATGTTTACTGTCTTATGTTTCTTGCACATAAGGGTATTTTAATCATTTTGCTCCTTATACTAATAACCAAAGAAGATTTCTCTTAATATTCAATTTAATTATTTCAAAACAACCTTTGTGTTTATAATAAACTACACAAAAAGAATAAAAAGATCATTTCAACATAAACACGGATAGAGAATATGATATGGGCCTCCTGTATTAAACTAATCAGCCCAATGGGCCTAGGCATGTTAGGATAGGAATTAATATAT